>JAGFPH010000004.1:351926-365996 GCA_018207615.1 Philaenus spumarius
TTACAAAATGATAGCAGAACATGTCCAAGAACCTCTGGATTATGGACCCAGCACGATTTCATACATTTAGGCGAGATGGGAACAATACGTTACAAAATGGTAGCAGAACATGTCCACGAACTTCTGGGTTATAGACACAGTACGCTTCAATACATTTAGACTAGATGGGACATATACGTTACAAAATGGTTGGAGAACATGTCCAAGAACCTCTGGATTATTAACCCAGCAGGCTTCCATACATTTAGGCTAGATGGGACCAATACGTTACAAAATGGTAGCAGAACATGTCCACGGACATCTGGGTTATGAACACAGTACGCTTCCATACATTTAGGCTAAATGGGACATATACCTTACAAAATGGTTGGAGAACATGTCCAAGAACCTCTAGGTAATGGACCCGGCAAGCCCAGCACCCATTCGTAATAAGTTGTCTGTATATATCAACCGGTCTTATTTAGGGAAATACTTTTTCACACATAAAAATAGCAGATTTTTTATTTGGTTTTTATGTTATATTTTGATGATGTATATTATTATTTAACAAACCAAATGGTGTAAGTGTGTCATTATAAATTTTACCGTTAAATAGGTTAGCCAGAAAAGGCTGAAAGTCTAATTTGTTATATAATTTTTATAATTTTACTATTGTAAAGCCCTTATTTAACCCGGCTAGGTATATTTATGTGAGTAATTAAATTGCGTTTATTATTTTAATTATTTTCACTCGTTTAAGCCTCGCAGGATTAAATCAATCTATTTTATAATAATTAAAATGAGATGCTTAGTTTTTTTGTGAATATAGTGCATTACTTTTTATCTTTTTTGCTTTTGAAACCCCAATATTTGTCATTATTATTGCCTCATATTTGTTCTTGTTAATTTCTATTATGGAAATTAAACGTTTCATGTTAAATAATACCATTATTTCATGATTGAAAGCTTATGACACAGTCTTTAAATTTCTTCTAACTTAAAATAGGTTAAATTTAAATGTCCACGTTAAAAACAGCGCCAAGAGAACTTACTAACCATTTGAATGTAAATCTCCCAAATCATGAACTGTTTCAATGAAAGCGTAGACTATAATATGAGAAAAAACCGCCAATATCTCGAAAACACTTAATGCTATCGCACATACAGCATTTGCTTTAGAATAGCCCAGAACCCTTATAACATTTTCCCTGAAGTAATATTTTGTAGCATTTTGATATTATAGGTTATTTTTAGGAGACAAAGATATATTTCCTGTTGTTCAACTTTGAAACATTTTCTTACAAAGTTTAGAAATCCTCATCTTCCTTGCACAATTTTAGCCCTTTAGCTTTAGCTATTCTAGAGAATGATATTGTTATAGTTACGTGAGTGGTATTTCCTTATATGTATATTGGTCGTATTACAACTTAGCATGATATTGAAAGGTATAAGTTTGACCTTTGTACAGTAAAGCAACTGTTGTTCTGTAGAGAAAGTCTAGCCTCTAAAGTTTAGTGCTTTCATTAACTTGAAAATAACCAAGCAAATATTTGTACACAAGTCGTCAGTCAGTAGACTCAGGTGTTTCAATTATACAGTAGTTAGAGTCTGAGGTGGTGAGATTGTTGGTTCGAAACACTTGTGCAGATGACAGCACTTTACCATTGTTGTTTTAACTCGGATGCTTTAATCGATTTTACTCGGAAATGTTTCTAATGGCTTAAATGTGGCCAAACACAGGGAAGAAATTCTTTCAGAGTCAAAATGTACAGTCCACTTAGTAAACTTAGTAAATGTAGCATCCAGACCCAATTCCATTATAAATTTAAAATGTAAAAACAAAAGTTGGTAATTCTATTCTTGTTCAATTAATGTGTAGTTAGTACATGAAATTAACACCAGTACGGACTACTATATTTCTAATTTATCAGACGTTCTAAATAAAAATATATAATATCATAAAATTAAAAAGTCACTTCCCTTCATATGGAAGACAAATACAATAATACAGTCATCAATTTGATGTTTAAAATTTGTAAGTTTTGCAGTTTGTATGTATACTACTTCTTAATAAAAAATCAGAAAATAACAAATAACAAACTACAAACACATTATTAACATTATTAAGAAATAATGTTTTCAATTTTCAAGCAGCCTAATTTGTGTGTGTTATCAAGTTTTATACAAACGCCATATGATATGTCTTGATTGTTCATTAAATAGTTGTACACACCTTATGTATATATCACTCTTTAATCGCTTTCACACATTGTAAAGGTCATTTTAGTATTTACTTTAAAAAAAAATAAAAATTTAGTAATTGGTGACGTCATACGCTAAGACATCTATCTATTGAAAATGGCTTTATCCGTGTATTATGCCACTCCTTCTTTTATTCTGCTAACAAAAATCAACCCATACCCTCTATTTTTGAGTAGTTGGGTTCCACACCACATGAAATCCATGTATCAAGGAATATCGTGGATGCCTCCGTAATATTAATGGAATAACAAAAGTTGATCCGCCAAAGAAGAAAAAGAAAAACGTTTAGCATCGAATTTAGGTAAGAAACTCCAAAGTCATGTAAATACAGACTCAGGCTGTTGGATTATACCAATATATGTATACTTTATAGTTGGCCGTTGTGTTTAGCGGCATGTTGCTCAACACATCATAATGTAGAAACAAATCGAGAGACACCCTTAGTTATTTAGCAGATGCAATTTGTTATTTCTTAGAGGCTAGTCACCAAGGACTAGATCAAATAAATCATATCAATAAAAGAAAATATTAATTATTTTATTAGTGGCCAATAATTTTAAAGAATTAGATCAAATCATTTGTGATTCATAGAAAAAGTTTTTTTTATATATATATTATAAACAATACAATTTTAATCATTGCTGCTATATTATACTTTCTACACACTTAGTTTACACATTTAAATTAAGTAATTAATGGAAAGTAATGATCTGAGTGTATCAGCCCTGTTTATATGATAATAAAACCTCATTGATTATGCAAGTTTACAATTTGTTTACTGAATAGTCCATGAAATACTGACAAATCAAATCAATAGAATCGTTTAACGGTTTATTATTGTGTAAAATTAACCCGGTGCAAATCGATATGGAAACCAAACTTCGATAATTGAGTTGTGTTAGTAAAATCTAGTAAACACGTCCGGATTACATTCAGCTTTAATAATTGGATCCAAAATGGCGTCCAGAATCCCACGTATTAGGCTACCTTAGTTGCCATTTGTATATTTATACTGTGCTACGAATCAACAAAGTTCTTTTATTTTATGGAATTGTTAAGTAAATGCATAAAACGAAAGTATGCATAGTTTAAAGCTCATACCAGTTTATGGGATTATTTATTTGTAAGAAGTTGTGTCAAGTAGTTCTCACAATACTGGAGGAGTAGAAATTCGCTTGACCAGTCTGCTGAACGTTGCGTGTGGTCGAGTCTAGTTCGATTTATTTGCGCAGACGCTGTTCTCCCGTCTTAAGTAAAGAAGTATTCCTAAACTATTAAAGTTTAATTTCATAAATCTGTTTTTCTTACCAAACCATCTTGGGTGTACTTTCTTCAATTACATATATGTATACATAATCACTCAAATATTACTTTAATTTTCTGTACTTGTATTATTATAAATATACTAATGCATATGGTTTATGTATAATTTGTTTATATATATAGTTATAATTTCTACGGAAGTACAGAAGGGACATTATTTAAGATTCCACTTGTGTATCATATTGGCCTTGACTATCTCATAAAGTAGTTGATCTTCATCAGGATTTTAATTTCAGCACATACGAATTTATCTATTAAATTTATATATGAAATTCTATCTTCCAATAATATCAATATGTGAATATGCGGCAAGCGTCGCTTCTGCCATTCAGCAGAATACATTTGACATCGAACTTTTCCAAACAGTTGTCCTTTAAACAACAGATATGTTAACACTTTTACTTTACGATTGAAAACTATTGCAATAATATCAGAACGAAGATAATGTTTTTGCCGAGGCAGTATGATTCTTGATCTTCTTCCACTTTGGATTTAAAGTGAATGTTATAAATAAATCTAAACTTCCACGCTTTCTGGCTGCGTGAATCGCTATTTGGAAATATTCGCAATTATCTAGTACGGTACCTTATCTATAGCAGTTTGTAAATCTCTAATGTACTTATTTTCACTATGAAGCATATCTTGCAGCTGTTTAACTTAACAAGTTTGACTTCTGATAGTTGGAGCACCTAAGTCGAGCTACTTTTTTATCTTTACCAGCAAAATAAATTTGCAAAAGTTAGCCTCTTCTTTGAAATGTGTCTTCCATATAAATGGTAAACTTGGCTTTGCACTTCAAAAGTTGGCATAAAACCATCTTCAACAACCTGTTTAGCAAAAAAGATGTCATCAAAAAGCAACCATTAATGCGATCATTGAAGTGGCCTTGCTCAGGGTGATCAACAATAAGTAAATTATATAGTGGTTCTGGTGGAGGTTGTAAAGTTGCGAGCGGTACTTTACCAGAATTACAGCACATACCAGGTGTCTCGCCTTTCCATTTAAGAGCATTTCAAAACGGACATTTTTCTCTTACCAAAATTTACTATTTAATTTAAGATTTAATAATAATCTCAAAATCTGCTTCAAGAAAGAATGCAAATACTCTTTTTAAACTAATAATATTTTTAACAGGCTTTTTGAATTTTAAAGCAGAAGCACATACTTTAAATTTTAAATGTTTACAAAGTTTGTATCGTTTTATATACTTGACACTACTAATTTAGAAATTTACCATTTTTGTAGTCTAAAGACAATCAGTCACCTCTAAACACATTCTTATGGACGTTTTTTCTTTTTTTACAGGTTGTCCCAAAAGTTTGTATATAGTTAAATACTTCACAGCTTAGTAAGATTATCATATGGAACTTAACGCCAAAATAAGTATAATAGAGAATAAAAACATGTTCCATATTTCCCAAGTTTTGAGTTTATTTATATTTTTTAACTATACTGTAATTTAAAAAAACATTTATAGTAAAATTCTACAATTTTGTTTCTAGTTTAGGAGATGCCGTATTATTTTAAATAAACAACATACATTGTTGTTTAAAGTACCAGTAAAATGTTTAATTTCTCAAACGCATGGCAATAAATTTCATCAGAAATTTTTCGTTCATCACCAACGATGCTTTTAAATGCAAATGTGGTTTTGGTAACGGGTTTTTAAACGTGACAATGTAGTTTAAAGTAATGTGGCTGTGTGACATCAGTAAAGGGTGTTTGCCCAAAAGGTATACTCGAGACCCAAGATGGTGGGAGTCACCTGGTTTACACGGGTGCCATGGCGTCAAGTGTCATGACGATTGGTATAAAGACAATTATGGCATGGCGGAGGATTGACACGGCCGATGGGTGTAATGACAGAAAGATGTCATGACAATAAGTTTCATGGTGAAGAATTGTAATGGTGAAGAAATGTCAGGACGAGAGTGGCGATGGGGCATGATGTGTATAGCCGAGGTTTATTTTTATCTAAAATACACGAGTACACTACTTTAGATCGGAATCCTACATAACCAAATGATCCTAATTTCATTGTACAAGGTTACTAATTGTGCATATCCTATTGACACCACCTCGACTTCATAATCTAAACACACTTACAAAACGACCAGAGTTATATCTGTCGAAACTACAGGGAAAGGGCACTAATCGAGACATCGTCAGGCTCCTACATATTCTCCTCCATATTTATATAAAACACAGTGGAACGATGACTTACACCTTTGTAATAGAATCCAGCTCCTTCCAATGCACTGGGGGGTCAAAGTATGTGTCCCATTTGAAAAGTTCAGTAGCCATGCCATTGCAATTTATTTCCAAGTCTAACTGCAATTTAACAAGAAAGTGGTGTTAGCAATTCAATTAAAATTATTATATTTCATTGGAATAATGATAATTCACAATGGTAATACACAATCGGAAACTTACAACTTTAGTAAACTAAACTTATTACAACTTCACAAACTTAAAGCTATTATGTTCAGCAACAAACGTACTGACAATGTTAGCTTGGATACACTGTAATAAGATCAACGTTCATACAGTATATGAACATTAACATACTGTGAATATTTAACGTTCGCAAAGTATTGGAGTAGACTTATAAAACATATATGCAAATTTGATATTTCGTACTTTTGGAAGTGAGATAAGGTAATTCAATTATCAGAGTCCTTGAATTTCAATAAACATGGCGTATTGAATATGATCATGTATAAACAACCTTTAATGTCATTATTTCCCTACCTCCAATTAGCAGATCCATCAATGTAGGATATATATTATCATGTCTGGCATGAGAAATAAATATCACAGTCTTTGTAACCATAAGTATTTCGTTAAATATTTAAAAAAAATGAAGGGAATTTCAAAGATAGCAACTTGTTTTATCTCGTATGGATCTTCATACAGTTTCGTCAACATTACAAACTATAACATATTAAGACAAAATGATATTACATACATAGTATACATAATGTGATACATATTATATAGCATGTACCGTTCAACATGCCAATATAAACGTTAATTATATATATTAAAATAATGCGATCTTATCAGTGATACAGAGTTGCATGCACATTTACAAGTATTTCGTGAACATAATGGTAGCGATGTCACGTATAAATGTAATTTTAATGGTCGATTACAATAGATTGAACACGTTGATAGAATTGTTTATAGACAATTCCATTTTGGTGCAATTACTGATATTATTGGCACTACTACTTTGTTCTTTTCATCTAATTCATGTTAAGTCATTGAAAGAAAAAGAAAACAACAACTTAATTAAAATAGTTGTGACACACAATTTCAAAAGTATCTAAAGAAAACAGTAATACTAAATTATTTCCCTTTTAAGGGTTAACTAGTGGACCGGGCAATGCTTCGCTATTGCTTGATTTACCTATCCTAAAATTATATTCAGTTTTTGATCCAAATAAGTTGTTGATCAAAATCAGCTGCTGATCAAAATCAGCTTTTTTAAGCTTTTCATACGAACAGCTGTTTTTTGTGCCCCTGATAAAATCAAAAGAAATCTTTCTTCTTCTTCCTTAAGATTGACCTTCCATAAGATTAACATGGCAACTTTGAGGGCCACTGGGGCGAAGCCCTTAACATACATTGAGCTCATTTTAAGGGAAGCACAACTTCAGAGTGAGCTCTGTAAAATGACACCAAAAACATCAAAATCGGTTGAAAACTCTAGGGGGCTACTCACAAAATAACCCCTAGCAAATTAATTATGTATAGATAGATTACATACTGTAAGTGAGAATATTAAATTAATATCAAATTTCTCACAGCTGACAAATATTAAACAGCTGACTATTAATTTATGATTACAACTAAATTTTATTCTTCAATAAGAATTGTATTGACTTGATTTTTGAAGGGCTGTAGGTAGTAGCCCTTAGAAAAGACGTAAATTCTAAGGAAATTCGGCAAACCTACGCATTATTCCCTTTAATTTGACACATAAATCTTGAAGATTGGTTCAGTAGTCACTGAGAACTCAGACTTTCAACTGTGTATTAAATATATAGATATAACAAAATATGAATCGTAGTTTAATTTCCAGTTATTTTTGAGTGACTAATTATTTTATTACATATACTTTTGTTCGAAGTTTGCAACAAAATTATAATATAAAATAATAACCAATTTGATAAATTGACTTTATTTTTTAAGAACAAGTTATAACCATTGGATCCTATGACCTACACGTCACATTTCTTTATTGCACTATGAAACAATATTTACCATGATCCTTACGGAAACCAGACGAAGAACATAATTTCATTTTGGTAATTACAAACCTATAAACGAACATTTTGTCTAGACATTTAGACAAAATGCTAAAATGCTTATTCCTAAGAGTACAAGAAATGTTCTGCTGAAGAGCTGAAGTGTACAGTATTTCCATTTCCACTTACAGAATTTGTTTAAAAGTATAGCTTGAATTATAGGTCGCGTCACTGGTAATGTTCTCTTGGAATAGAATAGTTTCAACAGCTTTAGACTCAATAGTTGCTATGAAGGTTTTCAATATCTCTAGGTAATCAAGGAATTTAAAGATAAATACATAATTAATTTATGCAATAAAATATGTGATTTAATATTCATAGCAAAATATGTAATGTCCGCAGTAAGATTTACCAAAACAGTTATTTAACAAGATAAGACCTGGATATACAAGAGAAACGGATTTTACTTTAACAATACAAATTTTATTAACAGAAAGCCAAATTTGATATGATGGTTTGTTAGGCGACAAAGCATTAGTTTTGAATTTCTTGCTTGACTTTATTTATTAAAGCGTCGGTAGTTATTTAAATCATCAACAAAATGTGACTTTTTAAAACACTAATAAAATGTGTATTTCTACGTGCTAGGTGTTTAGAAATAGGTTTTTTAGTACTCAACGCACAAATAAAATATTATTATAATATATGATTATGATCAACAGAAAAATATTTAGATCAGCCATGATCTCCGTAATAGGCCTAAGCAAAACTTTGGGATTATATTGTTTACAAAATACACGCAAATAATTAAATCATGTTTTACAAAGCAAAACTTGTATTTGACTCTTCTCTTCTACACACTCTTACCACTTACATCTATTAGATCTAATAATGACCTAGATACTATTATTGTAAGTTGCATATAAAGAAAGTCATTTCAAGTAAAAACCCTATTAGTAAGGAGTGTACTCAAATCTACATTACCTAGTAAATCTATGTTAAAATCTATATTACGAGAATATCCAGGCAAAATATAATACACTGCCTTTCAAGAGTATTTGTGAACACATAAAAATCTAAAGGTTAAACGTAAAAACTAAGTTATCAGAAATAACAGTATGTCCTAAATAAAACGCTACCTTGAGTTCAATATCTGCTATAATTTATATAAGAAAATTTTAACTTAGATTTAAACTTTTAGTGTTAAGTTTAGGTGGTTTAAAAAATACATATATATAAATATTAAAAACTATAATTTTATACTCTAAAAACTTTGATTATTAAATTTTCTATATATATTTAAAATTCAAATATACGTTCGCTTCTTAAAATTTTAACTAAATGTAATACAACTCTTTTGTTTTGCTGCCAAATATTTATAAATTATCACAGTTATTAGTTTTCTAACCATAAATAAATAACAGGATTTAAAAGATTTTAAATTTAGGAATTTATGATTACTTTTATACCTCTTAGATAGCACTCAATCCAGTGACTCTATATTTTTCAATTGATGTATGTTAAGGGAGTGTTATGCTTATAGACAAACTGAAGTTTAAACTAATAAATATAAACATTAAAGAAGGCACAGGTACATTTAGCTTTACATTTATTTGCACTATCTAAACATTTAATGAAATGTTTAGATTTAATTTTATGTGAAATGTACATTCCTAAACAAACTATCTTCAAAGACGAAGGTATTTTAAATTTATCGGTTATTTTAAGAATTCTGAAATTTTCTAGAATAAGCTTTGAGGTTATGTAACATGAATTGCTTGATTAAATTGTAAAAGTTAAGTAACATAAATTACTGCATGTAGTATTGTTATAAATACTTGTATGAATTTTTTTTTAGTTTAGTGTATTTTTTGCAATTAATTATTGATAATTATGTTGTGCCTTGTTTACACTCTAGTTTTACCATACTTAAATCTCTCGCAACATTAGCGTATACAATTAATTCCAACTAGGTAATATTTTGCCTATTCAATTTAAAAACCTCTATAATCTTCATGAAATGTGCATTTTTAAGTTTAGGAACAGAACAATATTAAACTAAATTTTAAAGAAACCACAGTTTTCAAATTCAGTGTAGTAATATTAAATGTTCCTATAAAACCCACACTATACTCGAAATAAAATTACCGACTATACAAACAACCATAATGCAAATATTTGACTGGTTTGGTTTGACAGCGTTAATGTATGTTCCAAATTATGCGGAAACATTTCTTTATAAACTCGTGGTGTATTGCCTTACTTTGTCCTAAACACGTCTATGCAATAGTCTCCTTTGAAATGTGTAAAGTTGTTCAGTTCTGAATACATCTAAAATATGATAAGATATACTGACGTTGCAAAAGCATTATTCAAGTTTATAACGGCCTTTGACAAAACCAATGTGCATGTTTTAGTTCTATCATACCCGGTAGGTATGTAATGCTTCTTTGTGTTAAAGAAACAATTTTAAACGTTTTTATTTTTTAAAGTAAATAATTGAAAATACAATCAAAGTTGTGCATCAAATGTTATTTTGCAATTGTATATTTTTAATCATAAAAGTACAATAAAAAGTTGTTTCATTTTTTGTATTAACATTCTTGTATTCAAAAATACTTGTTAGGTCTAAGCCAGATCATTTTTTTGTTCTTAAGGGACAAGATATTTAAAAACTACCGTGTACTGTACTTGCCCTATTTCGCAAAAATGCTTATTCTATTTTTATTTATTTAAAGGATTTTTTTAGAAAGATTGTGAAAAGTTGTATACTGTGTTTCTTAAATATTTTGACCGATTAATAAAATTTAGCAAATACTTTGAACAACTATTTTTAACTTTGCCTCTTATTTAACAATCTTAGTTACTTTTCAATATAACACCATGATTGTCACGGTGTAAAAGGAATTTATATTAGGTTTTTACAAATATACGACGGTTAAATCTGTTATTTTAGCTTGTATACATACAAAAATAACAATTGTTTACTTTTACTAAAATCTAGTAATTTCTAAAATAGTAAGCAATGTATGTGTCCACACTGGCAAATACGCATTGGTCGTATGTTTCAATGTTCTACGTTGTATACTGCATTTCACACTCTATTTAATCGATAAAAAATTACATAACATATGTTGACAGTGTTTGTACCATGTGTCTGCTCTGACATTATACAGAGTGGCTTAAAGTTCAGAAATAGATTGATAACGTTTATTGCGTCTTTATATAAGTACTGCGTCAGTTCACTCAGTTTCGAAATACAGAATTTTGTTTAGTTCTGAAAACTACTTAAATTATTTAAATATATGTAAGAGTGGTGTCTAGGAATTAAACAAACATTTTCATCAATCGGTCAGTTACAAATATTTAAAAATCAAATACTGTTATACAATTGTTACTTCAAGCGTATAAACAACAGCGTATTAATTATAATATTATTTACTACAGTAAATTGTTTAAATTATTTACCAACAGTTAAATTGGTAAATAAATTAGAAGTTATTGAAATTCTGTATAAATATTTAAATACATATTACATTTCCATGATCAGCTTTCATGGCGAAAGGCAATTTATCTTGCATTTCGAAGGTGAAATGTGCCTGTAAACTAAAAGAAGATTCCATTCACTAACACTTGTACGCTAAAAATCAAATTAAAAATATATGTTTCTTACTAAGCAATAGCTTGATTGCTTGAACGACAGTACTTGAACGAAACTAAAGTTATCGTTTTGCTCGTATAATATTTGTTTTAACTTGAGGCTTACAATAGTTCCACAATTTATGTAAATTAATTAATATATGGAAATTTAATTCTTACTGGTGTATATCAATTTAATAGAATTTGGTTTTATTTGAATTGCGTTATGTTTTCCAAATCTTCATAGTTTATAGAACAATGTTATAAATTATCACGAACAACAAAAAAAAAGTTAAATAAATTGTTTGCGATACATACACATGCAATAGATACGGTTAAAAAAATAAATACAATTTTTGCTAGCAAATGCTGAATAATAAGCAATGTAAAAATTATTTTCTTTAATACTTGTTGACAAAATATACAAAGAACCATAGATTAAATTTGTTTACGGTATCAACAATGTAAACATATTAGAGGATTCTTTATGTAGAATAAGGATATAACTAATTACACTATACATTATATCAAAATATAGTCAAACAAAAAGTAATAAACATACGTATACTTTTAGATGCAAAAACATTTTAGAGTAAAACATAATATTTCTAAAGAAATAGTAACAAAATATTAACTTCTAAAATAATATGTGTCTAATAGATGAAAAGGATTCTAAAATATGCATTAAAAGGACCCACTTTTTTGAAATAAAAGGTTCTGTATGCCCAGGTCTTGGTATTTGTTTTAAAAATTTGACAAATTTATTCAATATGACACGTACTTCTAAATACATCTTTTGTGTTACTGAAAAACTAAACTAGATCACGTACACTTCGCATACATACGCGTGGAATTTAATTTAGGAAATAGTTCTTTAATTGAATCTTATTTAAAAACTACGAAGGATGGATTACGTTATTAGCCATAATGTGCTTTTAATTTAATTCACGTATTGTAATCAAGGAAATCTCATAAACTAAATGTGTGTGTTATTATTAAGTGATAGACAAAATGGACGCATATAAAATGTCGCTTTACTAAACCAATTACCTTTTTCATCTAGTTAAATTTTTTTTTTACTTTTAAAGGTTTATTTTACTTTTACTTACAGTAAATCTTACAATTAATTATATTTATAGTAAATACTATGAAGCAAATTGTTTTCTTTCCAGCTCTGCAATATAAATAATTTCTAAAAAATATCTATAGTACGTATAAAATCCACTCTATGGTCTTTTCCAACGTATAAACCTATTCCATACACTTTTATAAAATTCGAATTACATCAAAAGGGGTAGTTTTACTTAAAGAGATTTTCTTAAACTTAATACTGGCCTTCACACTATAATCTTGTATGGTAGGCGTCTTTAAATTAAAGAAGTAAATAAGATGTTTCTTTTTGTTGTATTTTAACAAAGGCTGATTATCAGTTCTTGTATTGTTTTTCTACTTTTGTTAGGTTGAAACATAGTTTTATTTCATGTATTTTACAAAGGTATTTTACTCAAAGGTGATGGTCTATTTGAAATTAGCTAGCAATTATGTATGTGTCCTAAATCTGCCCTCGTTCATCTATGTAGTTCGTATAAGACTAGAACTCTAATTTAATTCACCTAATTACTTGTTGTACAACATTATTTGACTAATTACAACATTTAAAGTTATATTGCAAGCATTGCGTATTTTCTAATGATGCTTTATATTGTGTAATAAGTTTTTCACAACTTTTCGCCAATATATTAGGAATATTTTTACAATTATTTGTTAGGACATTTATTATAATTATTAGTGTATAAAGGATATCTATTACACGTCGAATAGTACAAATAATTATGTCTAAACAAATAATTGTAAAAATATAATCAACCCATCATTATAAAATAACTTTAAAACTAGAACTAGTGACAATTTAAACAAAATGTGTTTTTAATGCAATATTTGCTTCATGACTTTTTTCCAAATAAAATATTCTGTGGCACTTTCGTATAGGATACTAAGGTAAATAAATGGTGTTTGATTCTTAAAACTGTTGATTTAAGTAATTTGATTTGTTTCTTAAAAAAATTTTATCCTGACATAATATGCTTGTAGCCTCTGTAACACAATGGTTTTGCCAAAGGAAACCCAAGAAGTTACGTTATGTAACTGTTATCTATAGCGTGAAGTGTAATACTTCGCGACATGTATTTCATTACAAACGCATCTAAATCTGTAAAGTTTCAAAAAGGTTGACATTGAACACATAAGAGAAACATAACACAATATATATTATGAAGTGTAATACTTCGCGACATGTATTTCATTACAAACGCATCTAAATTGTGTAAAGTTTCAAAAAGGTTGACATTGAACACATACGAGAAACATAACACGATATATATTATGAAGTATATAATACTTCGCGACATGTATTTCATTACAAACGCATCTAAATTGTGTAAAGTTTCAAAAAGGTTGACATTGAACACATACGAGAAACATAACACGATATATATTATGAAGTATAATACTTCGCGACATGTATTTCATTACAAACGCATCTAAATCTGTAACGTTTCAAAAAGGTTGACATTGAACACATACGAGAAACATAACACGATATATATTATGAAGT
>JAGFPH010000004.1:366006-383327 GCA_018207615.1 Philaenus spumarius
CATACGAGAAACATAACACGATATATATTATGAAGTGTAATACTTCGAGACATGTATTTTCTCACATAATTCTTCTCTTTTATAGAATAAGGCGACATTTTGTATTTATTCAAGACCAATGTGATATATACAATTTAAATTATAAAATCTTACCTTTCAACACGTTTCAATTTATTAGTATCTTGAATTTATTTACAAAAAATTATTTAAAACGAAACTTTATATAAAAATGGTGTTTAAGCTTTATGTTTTGTTAAATTTCCAAGTACATAGGCCAACATAGAAGATTGTATGTAATATTTCACTCACCTTTGCCTTAAACCTAATGATGTGGTTTTAAATAAGGGATTATATATCAATTCGATTGTTTCTATTCAAGAAAGTGTAAGCTCATTAGATACGTTATACCTGACTCTGAACAGAATGCATGGTGCTTTACAATAAATTGTTGTTACTTTGGCACATCATTATAGTGTGACGCAAAGTTACCACTATACATTATAGACAAGGCGAACAAATTTACCAGTTAATTTTCTCTTACAAGATAATTGGAATTAGAGAATAAGTTTTGACCTAATTAACTACGGAAGGAAAACCCAATTTTATTGGGTTTTGTACTTGAAACAAACAATTTCAGTTTACTGTCGTTATTATTTCCAACAAAGAGTGAAAAATCATAGACTCAGAATGCTTAGATAATTGATAAGATGCAATGCTATATTTATGATTTTGTTAATATTTTGAATTCAAATTAGTACAAATAAATTCAAGCGTACACTAAACTGTCGGTTACGTAACCTTGTACTGTTTCAGTTTGTATTTAGTATTATTGTTAGTTATAAGGTTTATTGTAATTTATCTTACAATTACATTAGAAATACGAGTGTCCCCAAAATGTTAGTATTAAAGTAGAATCTAACAAATTACATTACCACATTATGCATTTTCAATAAAAAAAGGAAAATAGGAAACTTGACTTGTATACTTGACCCTAATCTTGGCAGACGGCTTCTTACAGTTATTTCTTCGATGAACAGCTACAATATCATTTACTCTAGGACAAAACCACACTTGACACCAATAAATATATAAAACGAGTTGGTTCTCGAGTTCTACCAATACAAAACGTAACTAAAAATATAATTGATCCAACAATATCGATAAAAAGCTTTACATTTAGCCTAATTACAAGGTTCAACCATACTTTCTGAGTCAATATGGTCAAATACAATTGACGTATGTTTCACATGTAAATCATGAATTTAATTTTAAACCTAAGTTTATTCTAAATGAGGTCGACGGAGTTGGTAAAAAGAGAAAATATGAACCAATAGTTAATAATTAAATGTAATAATATATTGTAAATGTGGTTTGTGGTACGCTTATAAAACTTGGTATTAAAGCGATTAAGGACTACGTATAAAATAATTCCTTTCAACGTCGTTTGACATTGCTGAAGTTTTTTGAGATGCCTCTCTTTAGTAGCAATACTAGCAACTCTGGTTGATGGAGAAATATTGGGAGACAAAGAGAGTGGTTTAAATTTTTACCACACATCAAGTTTCTAATTTTTCCACATTTTTGTTTACAAGAAATATGTATTGACTATTTTTATTATTATTTCAGTTAACAATTTGTACGCCTTATCTCTCGAATGAAATGAAGCTATTTCCCATTTTTCAATGTTAAATTTAGGTTATTTTAATCTCCAACCAACTTAAGGTTACGTGGGGGTAGATTAAAATCAAGCATTTATATGAAAACTACTATTGCAATTTTTAATAGTTTTCTAAAATGTGTGTTTATTAAAAAGAAAATATTTGTCTAATTATAATTAAAGACCATCAAATTAAAAACCTTGGCGGGATTGTTGCTTTAAAACACTTAAAGTAGTTTACAATTAATTAATAAGTTGCTTTAATCGATATTGCTCGGGAAATATTTCTAATATAAGAAATGTGGTGAAGAATTGGAGAGTCGCACGCAGACAACAAAGTGTAGAGTCATTGCAACTGCGCAGGTGTATTGTTTATACAGTCTACAATAGTTTAGATGTTAGCCAACTGAAACCATCCGAAATATTTAGCAGGAGAAAAATCTAATAAAAACGTATTGTTTGTTTAATTGCTCAAAATACTTATACGGGTGGATTTAAAAATCACTTTGTAAGTTAAATTAAGATGTGTGGTACATTGTTTAAAAATTAGTAACAGTGTTGATTTACTTGATTTTTTTAGTAAATTGAAAGCGTTAGATAAAATAAATACATTTATATTAGTCATTAATATTTTTTCAAAATAAAAATGTAGGTAAGAAATGATGTAGCTTTTATAAAAATAAAGTTTGGAATGTATATTCTCACAATTGACATGTTCTACATTGACTTGAACCACAGTAATCGTTTTTAAAACAACTCTGATATTATTCTGTAAGTTATTAGTCAAAATCAATTTATAAATTTGTATAACTAAATTCTGTTTCCAAATTGAATAACACGTCACTACAAACTAATAAAAAATGTTATGGTTTATTTTAAAATTGTGATTTGAAGAAATGAAGGGCTCCAACAATTTTATATCACTGTATTTTTGTATTTGCTCTCACGATATTATTACAATTAAACACATATACAGTGTGATTGAAAATTCCCGGAACGGTGTAATATATTTTTTACCATTATAGATAAAGTAATGAGACTTGGTATATCAATAATAGCCATAAATGTCTACTCTTTTAAGGTATTATCACTTTTTTATCCCTTAAGGGGGACGGCCCACGAGGAGTCAGACAAAATTCTTAAATAGCAGCATAGGTCGAGTTTGGTATCAAATTAAAGGTCTTAGTTACTAGAACACATTGCCGCAAACCGGACTTCGAAAGGTCCACTCTAACCAAAATGGCGGCCATAAACGTGTTGAAATAAATTGAAATAAAGTTGCTAATATCTCGAAAAGGAAGAATTTTTAGAAAAAATTTCGAGAGACAAAAAATGTTTATTTCAAAGTGCTTGACCTAAACAAAGTGCTTCCAAATCGATTTCGTAAATTTTAATTTTAGTCCTTCATCTTAGAAAATTAAAAAAATAAATAAAATTTACGAAATTGATTTGGGAGCACTTTGTTTAGGTCAAGCACTTTGAAATAAACATTTTTTGTCTCTCGAAATGTTTTCTAAAAATTCTTCCTTTTCGAGATATTATCAACTTTATGTCCACCGTAAGGGAACCTTAGATAACCTACTTACAAAATCCTAAAACACCTCTCCTATCAACGCCATTACAGTCATATGGCTTGTTATACTTCAAATTAAATCAATTTTAAAATCATAAAATTTCTGTTGTACAAAAATGAAAATTGCCTAACCCATTCATTAGCTAAACTCAAAAATATTATTTTTATATTTTATGTAATTTAAAAGACGGAAAGAGACATCCAACATCTCATCTCGGGACAGTTATTCATCTTTAATGAGAACCTTTGAAACCCTATTTATAAACCCATCCCAATTCCACACCTATCCCCCCACGTCAACAATTTGTAATGAACAGAAATGACTTTTGATATCAAATTAATTAAAGCGTTTTATATGATATTAATTTCTGTTGTAATAAAAAATTTCCTGGCGTTTTTTATGTTAAACCAAAAATTCTATCAACCACTTCTTTAACAACAAGTAAAGAAATAAATTAAAGTGAAAGTTTATTATGAACTCAAAGGCAAAAATCCTTATTTTTTATGCAAAAAAAATATATGCAGTTTCTTGTTATAGTTACGCGATCAGGTAAACTTGTTTAATAAACTCTTGTTTAATTCTTGCTATTGACTTTAACTTCCTCCAATCTTAATTATTGAACTTTGTAGTAAAGCATTAAGTTTATAGTGCAATAATCTATCTTGCAATAGAAACTAATTTACAAAATCATTTTTTTAACGTAGCGAAAGAATGCATTAGCCAATTTTTATTTTCTTAAAAAAACTAATGGTTTATAAAAGGCTTTATTGATGTTTCATAAGCATTATGTGTTTATTACAAACGTATTGTGGTAGGTGAAGGAGGGGTTTTCTAAATAGATTTCCTAAGGTTTCCCCTGTCTTTGAATAACTTTCTCGAGATTATATTTTGTGTATATCTTTCCGTCTGTAAGTAATGGATATGGTAAGTTTTCAAAAATCAACCTATGCGTCAGTAAAGTAGATGATGATAACGATTTATGATATAAATAAGTAAGTATATCAAATGAATATCTGTTTTAGGTAATACTTAATACCCTTATAATGTCATAAAATGTTTGTCTTATCTTGTCATCTAGTTTTATACAAATAACAACGTGAGACCACTGCGTGCTTAAACACACACCTTTAAAACGAACACCAAAACGTGCTCTGCTAGCACAAAATTAAAACGAAAAATGATCCTAAATTTTTTAGTAACAGGAAAATTTATTAATAAATTCATAATAAAACCTGAACATATTTTGGTTTAATAACTTGTAAAGTTTTTTGAGTTGGCAAAAGTTGATAAAAGTGAGGTTTCAGATATGTTAACCATATTCAGCTTTTTTCCAGACCTAATGTAATTCCATTGTAAACATTTTCTGTATTAACAGTTCCTTCATTGAATTCAATTCATATTTAAAGTTTTAGGTAAAGGCGAAATGAAATATATGTTATGTCAATGATAGTATACATTTAGTAAATTTCTTTCCAATAATTGTATATTATCATAGAACAATGAATTCGGTTTGACAATTTATACATTATAGGTGGTAACAATCATCTAGGATTAGAATAATAGGGATTTTGTTTAAGTTATTAATTATGCTGATGTTTTGAAACGGATGAACCAAGGTAGTTGTAATATAATTTTGTTGCCATATAGCAACTAAATGTACTGTTTATACCGGGTGAGTTTTAAAGGTCCCCCCCCCCCCTAGTTTTTTCCGCATTTCTTAAGATATCGACTCAAAACCACCGCCGAACATCATTGATTAGTTTATACTTTCTTTTGATGAGGTTCACATTTTTGGCCGCCATCTTGGATCCGCCATATTGGAATGAACTTTTATTTTTTAAATGTAAAGGTAAGGTTGTGACCCATCATTTCAAACTATTTTTTCCGTAGAACACGATGCAGCAATCGGTTTTTAATTATCTGCTTTCGTTCTTGAGATATTCACAATTTTGTAAAAAATTGAAATTTTCAAAAATCCCTTGCTCACAACATGCTCCCTTGCATAAATAAAAACATATATCTTTGTGATATAACGAAGGCCTGACAATCTGATCTCGCAAACACTGTTTCAAGAAAGAACAGACGTCGTAAATAATTGGCGTGATGAACTTCTTCTCACGAACTGTTGTAGTAATAAAGCAGAAGCACAACTTTGGAAACTTCAACAACCGGAAAGATTAAAAGCGATAGAATTTTATATCTTTTTATACACTCCAAACTTTATAATCTAGATGTTTCAAGAAACTATTAAAGAAATTAACCATTTGTATATGTAAAAAAATCGGACTCAAGTAAAATATACTTAAAATTGTTGTAGCTTAGCAGGATTAGGTACAACCTTGCTATGATAAAATGTTAAAATTTGTCATATGATTTGACAAGTTCAAATCGGTGCAATAGTTTTTAAGCTACTTCCATTATTTTCCTGCTATAAATAGAAGAAAAATCTGATTTTAGGCATGGATTTTAATTTCTTCAAATAAGCTAGACAAAAAACTATGAACATTTTAAAATTTTCATTTCACTTCTTTGAAACCACAAACGTTTATTCAAAATATAATAAGCTCGAAATAGATTAAACAAAGCTGTATCTATTTCTAATACCTAATATGTATCTACACAAATTCAGAAAATATTTTCAAAGTTTATAAAATTTTGATTATTTTAGATACAGGTTCTGATACAAACGCATGTGCGCACACATACCTATTTACACACGCAAAATAAATCCACTGAAATGGTGTTCAATCTACAAGAATGATCATCTTCTCGGAACAAACGTAATAACAACCCTAGCCTGGATGTAGTAATAACAACGCTTTTATACACAGTAGGCTATGGAAATGAGCAAGGAAACAATTTTGAATAAATAAACGACTGCAAGGCAAGTGTGTAAACCTCAATGCAAATTTATTACTATGAAGCAAATAATGTATTTGAAAAGGAAAATGTTAATTAATTTATAAAAATAATGAATAAAAGCTTGAGTAAAAATATTTTAACATACATGACTAACAATCCTTAACCTTATTACTTAAAATCCATAACACATATTCAGACTTTTGTGCTAAAAAGGCGGAAGTAAAACAAACCGTGGTTGAGCCGTTTTAAGCTGACAGGGATGACAGACATAGTAGAAACAGACACAACGGTAAACCTATTTGCTAAATATAAGAGCTTTAATCAAGTCGTAGGAATAAATAAATTACGTTAACAGATTTTTGGTTACAATCAAGGTTAGGGTTGGCATAGACTAATAAACTATTTATCGTTGATTTGTTTCATGACATACTCCCAAAAAGAGACAAAATGTTACATCTATATGTAAATTTGTAGTTTAGATTTCTCAAAATATGTTCTGGAATTTCCAAGGTTTACATTTAAAACTTACAAACTCATACAAACTCATTAAGGTGTTCCGGTACATGTACCCGAAATATACGAAGCGCCGTAAGTTAACATAAATAAAAAAAAATACTTATATATTATATGAAAAAAATTATTGGTATCATAAACAATTCTACATTGATATAGAGTTGATTGCTTTATTTCACGTGAATCGTGATTTGATCAGTTATTCGTATTGGTAGATTTGTCACGTAATATTTTTAATGATTGATAAGATATGTAATAGATTCAACAAGGTGATATAATAATAGACACTGCAGTTTGGCATTGTCAATTTCCTAAATGATATGTTTGAGTTGTAATTATTACGCCTAAATGATTGAAACTGAAATAAATCATCATCAAAAATGTATGACAAATAACTGAATAAGAAATTGTCTTAAGATTAAAACCTTAAGGAGACTAAGAAATTGCCTAAGAACCACAAAAATGCTTCACGAGAGGGTTGTTTAACAAATGGATTCTTGCTGGAAAATCACCACAGCTACAACAGATGTTTCCGAGTGACTAATTAGTTCTAATATTCTTTGAGGAATGGAAATGTATTTCTAAAAGTAATTTGGCGAGATTTTCAAATAACATAGAAACGAATGTGTTATTTCTATGAAAACATTCCTACAACTTTCACTAAAATATTCAAAATTATTTGATATCTAAATCAATAAAAATATATTTGTTGGAATAATTTGCAATTATTTTAATTGGACTTTTTAACGTGATTTAAACATCTCTGTTTGTTTTTTTCTCAGATAAAAGAAGTAAGTCGCATTTCATATTCTGTAGTAAACGATGTGTGTCAACAATGAATTTACTAGAAAATAAAAAAAGCAATCTATAGACGATTTTTAATATAATAAGCACCCATAAGGTTATATTTGCAGTACAATCAAAAAATATTTTACTTGGCTTTGATAAAAAATCTAATTGGCTGATGTTTTTCTGTTTTACACAACAAGTATAATTGTTCTATAACCTATGACAGAGTAGAACAATTTCAAATCAGGGCAATATAAATATTTACTTCAGTCCTGCAATTAATTGTCAGAATGTTTTCATTCCAAAACACCTGGTGACTTCTCTAGCCATAAGTATTAACAAATAGTATTCAAATACAACAATACTAGCACACAGTATTTGCATACGAAAAGTTTTATTTTTTATTTTCTTATTTTCAATACATATTTGTACTTCAGAACATATTTATTTATAAAAAACTTTTATAATTACAGTTTTCTTTTATTATTATCAGTTTGGATTTATTTAGAATTTTCATAAATCCTATAAAATCTACCTAGGGATTTCCAGTAATATCCTTTAAACACCAATATACTACCTTTGTTGATTTTAAAACAATTTCTAAAATAGGTGCAAATATGGTAACGCACCAAAGGATCCTCGTACCCGAAATAATAAAAATTATGTTCATAAAAACTGTTATAGCCGTTTTGACTGACGTATTAAATAATGTCTTACCTCTTGAGACCTGATGAAAAGCATACTTATTAGGCCTATAACCAATAATTCACATTAGGGCGTAAAACATAACATCGGTAGTTTTTGTGATTTTATCTTACTTTGTGTACTCATTATTGTAAGAGGACTTTATTTTGACTTAATTTGTGTTAATTAATTACATAAAATGTTATTTTGTTTATTGTAATTTATTGTTTTGATTTTTTTTTTTTTTTTTTTTTGTACGAAGTAAGGCTAATTTCTTGCATTAAGTTTGTATCTCTTTGAAGGTTAAATGTATTTCCCTTCATTTCATTTTATTTCGAAGTAAAACAGAATTATGAATCATAATATTTAGTAGGTAAGTCTTAGGATTATGATTTGAGAACAAAATATTTGTGAAAACAAATACATGTAAAAAACAAGTCCATCATACGTAGGCCTATAATAATATTCATAGCTCTTATCATTATGCATCATATTTTGAACAAAAATTGTTTGAACTTTTCAACATAATTAAATTTAAATAATGTTCTTATCATTAACTTAAGTCATAAAAAATAAATATACTTGTTTAAATTTAATTATATGAAATATTTATAAAATTTTTCGGAATACTCATTAGGAAAATAAAGAAAAAACTACTATTTAAAGAAAATTATGAAATTATATTCTGCATCGTCCGTCTTTTGGTTTTCCTGAGCAGAAGTTTACTCTTTCCATGTGAAATAAATAGAGACAAACCTATTTTATCTGTTCGACTTACTTAGTTCCTATAGTTTTCTTGACAAACATAACTCATTTAAGTTAGATCGTTCTCAGTGTACCTGACTTTATTGTAACTCATTTTCATTGTGGCCGAACTTTTATAAATTTCTACAATAGTTGATACTGTTCTCAGAAAGATCCAAACTGTAATAATGTACAGTTCTTCTGTTCTCTGCAATTTGTTAAGTTCTCTAGATCTCAAGAAATATAGTGCCCAGAAAGATTAAACAAAATCCAGGAATTTGATCCCTAACACAAATGGGGGCCCGAATATATTTTGCAATATTATTTTGTATTCTTTAGTTTATTAAAACTATTAATTATTGAATCACTTCATGCAAACACTTTTACCTCTAAAATAATTAGAATGTTACAAAGCTATTAGCCAGCTTCTGTGTTTTTCACAATCATTTAAATGTGTAAGTGAAAATAAAAATAGAGCCAAAACTGTGATAGTTATTCTTATTATAACTAATATATCTTAATAGACTTATTACACATTAACTACGTAAGTAGCTTGTAAGGGACAAATAAAAAGGGATGAAGCTGTAAACAAATGAAAATGTTAAATATGTTTTGGTATTTTAATTATGAAGTTTACGGTTTACAATATTCAGTCAATAGTTAAGCTGAACTTTGACAAGCTAATTTTCATATAAAAACTATTTAAGTAGGTTGGAGGAATTTCAAAGAATTTCTTAAATGTTATAGATTAAGCCTAGAAAGATTTGCAAAATGATATGTATCTATTGAGTTGTGATCTATTGTATCATAAATAATCTATGTATCTCTTGATTTGTACAACATTCCAAGGTTGTACAAATAAATATAAACAAGACAAAAAAACACAATTCTGTTTTCTTTTCATATATTTATGTTTATACTCTTGTTTTGCTTACACGAAATCATTACGAAAATGTATACTAATTGTTGAATCCTTGGGAGTTTTTAAACACACTAATCGGGAAATGTTTCGTCTATACAAAAATGCAATTTAAATCGTTGGTAATATAAACATTATATTTCGAATGCATAACCAAGCACATCTAAACAAAAGTCTCCCTTAAAATACGTAAATTTATTGGACTGTTAATACATCTCAAATCTTTTATGAATGCTGACGTTACAAAACTATTGTCCGCGTTTCTAACAGTCTTTGTCGAAATCATTATACGTGTTTTTGTACTACATCCAAATAAAAACTATACTAAGAGTTATTAAAGTTAAAAATTAGGGTAATAAAAAATATAGTTCTTATGTGATGTAACAAATTAATTGGAAAGATTAGTTTGAGAAAATAAATAATTTAAAGGTAAAATCTAGTGGTTTCTGTTATAATCAATGTTTTTTTTTTATATATTTGATTGATATCAAACCGTGAATGAATCAACAATATCAAATTAACCGATATGATATCGGTTAACATGATATTAAACCGAGCAAACAGTTTACAAGTTGTGGTGCTAATATTTCCCATATAAGTTTAATAAACAAAATGTTTAACAGTCTAGTTAAGCAATAATGAATAAGTTTGTATTATCAAATTTAAACTAATTATGTTGTTTATTTAAAAGTAAACAACAATTTAAAATGTAAAATAAATATTGAGAGTAGCTAATTTAGTTTCTTGAGAAAAATTATCTGAGTTGTTTAAACTGCTGATAATAATGATATTTGGTAAATATTTTCCTGTTGCTAACAATTAGTATCCGGTAAACTTTCATTAAAAAAGTCACTATACTTACGTTTAGCTTATCTATACTTATAAAAGCCAAATACCATTGACTCATTGACTCATCACAGTTTCTCCAAAACCACGAGGCGTACAAACATGAAATTTGGCACTAGTACTCTTTATAGGCTCAGACGCGCATTAAGAAAGGGTTTCCGAAAATTTGAAATTTTATGGGGCTTTGGGGGGTCAAAGTTACAAAATCACGATTTCTCTAAAACCATCGAACTGATTGGAATGCAATTTGGTATGCAGCTTCCCCTAGGGCCATAAATGCTCGCTAAGAAAGAGTTTAAAAAAAAATCGAAATTTTAGGGAAGGTTTGGGGGGGGGTCAAAGTTACTAAAAATCCCCATAAGAAATACATAATGTAATATATTTATTGATATAATATATTTTTTGTTAATATACATTTAACTTTTATTTGTCTAACCGTGCAAAGCCGGGTCGGGCCAGCTAGTTTATTATAATAATATATTTACATATGCTATCTCATGAAGTAAATATTGAAAAAAATAGTTAAAACAAAACACACTGAAATAAAACTTTAATTTCATTCTTATACAACAATCAAATCAATCAAGTTACTGCCACTGCAGTCAAAAAGAAATTACATTCTCCCTTTGTAATAAATGTTATGCTTCTTGAGATTTAACGTAGAAGAGTAATAAATTGTAAATTGTCTCTTACTTCTAGGTTTAGCACTACGTTTAACCTTAGTAAGGATAATAGGAGAAGGAGACCAGTTGTAGTTAACATTATACTTGTAAACACCGAAATATAATTTACTGAAACTCTCCTGGCTCTCGTGTTTTTTTAGTTTCTTTTACATTGTAAGCTAAAAATTGATGAAAATGAACTAAATAAATCCTAATAAATACAATTGGTTTTCTAAATAAAGGCAAATATTTTGATATTGAATAACTTACTATCGGTACGGACGAAATATTAAATAACAAAATGTTCACATATTGTCAAAGATTCGAAAACATTTACTCTGAAGAACTACAGAAAAAAGCGTCCATAGAAAAAACAAGCTCGACTTTATTTTTGAAAACAAGTTTTTATCGTTGTCAACTCAGCAGTTGACATCTTACAACCTAAATGTCCAACTGAATACAATAATGAAATTGACCTGAAACAGTTATAATGTTTTGTTGTATAATCATAAAGCTGATGCATTAATTTTATGAGCATCACTATCTTAAGGGTCTGCTCCGGTAAACCGATAAAGCAACCGGTTACGCCAGCACTTCACTCTGTAGCCGTTTCTATAAAGAGTTTTTTTTTTTATAAACAGTGCAATTTCTTGAAGCTTGACATTGCCCTTTAAAACCATTTTATAAATCCATTGTTATTGAGTGCTAAAAAAACCTGAATATTCTTACGGATCCGGTTTGCGATTCACTTTTAATTATACATTTTTTATTGTGTAAAGAAAAACGTTCAAACTTGGTACGTACTTAAAAAATGCCAATTACGTGACAAATTAAAGGTATTTAAAAAAATGTGAATCGCAAAACGGATTAGTATTGTGACTGTGGATAAAATGAGACCTTGCAAACAATTTTATGACAAAAAATAAACGAAACAAATGGTTTTAAATTTAAAATTGCTGTACATGATAAAAATCTAAGATGGCCACCACTACAGCAGACCGTTAAGTTGTTTATGTGAGACGAATTCCTTTAAAGTTTCTATTTCAACAGAGGGAACTTTATTCAAAGGGAGTCGACAACTTGTAACAATTATTTTTTCGAAATTCTACTAATAGTATACAGATATCTATAATATTTTTTTTAACTTTTTAATTCAATTGCTTTAGATTACATATATTATAATAGCAACTTGTATAAGACGTATTTTTTAGTAAATAAAGTGCGCTATGTTGGGAAGTACTCAAACTGAAACTCCCCTACGTCTCTCAAAAAACTTAATAAATAAAATATTATTCTGTTGACACGTGAATACTAAATAATACACTTTACAAAGTGTATCTGTGTGTAATCTGTGATTCACAGCGTTCAATAATATACCATAAAGATTAACGTTACTGGTTTCCGTTGTGGGTTAAGACTAGCAGATAATATAGGTTGCCCGTGAGAGACCTTGACTGTGAAAATATCCGAGCCAAGTAGAAATTATTCATGCTCAGGTTAGAGGAGAGGAATTCCTGTTTCTCTTTCCTCGCTATGTCAGATTTTTGTCTTTGCGTCACCTTGACAAGTGTGTAAGTTTATATTTTTATAATAAACTAAATTTAAAAAAAAAACTATGGAACAGGAAAATTAAATAAATCACAAAACTGTGAGTTACTGCTTTTTATTATTCTTGATAATATATTTGTTTTTAGTATAAGGTTGTGTCAAATAAAATATTCATTTTTTGCTAAATCTGAGATATTTTATTTACAGGTCTACTTCATTGATTAGTAACATTTATTAAATTTGTTTGGTTTTAAAACCTGTTGGCTTGTTAAATGTACAAGTAGATTGACTGTTGTTTAGGAAAAAACCTAAATCGGGAAAATAATCCAATTATTTTTCATCTGTCTATAAATGACCCACGAACCTTCCATAACTGCTAGAAAGGCAAGAAGGCGAGATAGATACATATTAATTTTATCTATTCTCATTTATCAAAATACTTAATATTCGTACTTATTTAATAAACTTTTGTTTATTATTCTACAGAACCTAATTCCTTGCCATTAGTATTCAAAAATAATATTTATCTACCTAACTGAGGCGTTACACGTCTTAGGTGGTATTTATTATACTGAGCTACATCTAGCTAGGGGTATTTAGCAGTTTATTACTATTTTTTTTTTTTAATTTACACCAACGAGTTTATTTTGTGCTTTAAAGACGACTACGATTACTTTGGAATGATTTTTAAAATACAGTAAATAGTACTATACAAACTATCAAAATATGCTGTATTGTCAGAGAAGTAATCTATCATAATATATTATTTGTTATTCTACATTAACAAACAGCTAGAATAAAGCTGAATTACATTTTACATCATACAACGTATAAACATATTTAAACTCAAAACAAAATCTGTATCCTATAACTTTAAGTCTTTCATTACTATATTTTTCTATACAACCTAAAACTTCAAAAACATTTCATTCAATCTCTAAAAATGTTAAAACGCATTAAAATGCTAATATTTAATAGACAAGCTTCTTTCTTTTATTGCCTACTTCGTTCAGTCTTCCTCTCTAGTATATACACACATATATATATATATATATGGAAATTCTTGATATATTCTTTGAATATCAAGCTTTCAAATTGTAGTAACACAATGAAAGTTAAGTAAACATTATACGAATTGGGTGTTGGTCTGACTAAATTGTTCAGTTTAAAGTAGTTTTAAAAAAAAATTATTAAAAAAAATATTAATCTTCATGGTTCGTAGTTAAGTAGTTCGTTTGCATGTTCTCTCTTCTTATTGGACAAAAGTGTAGCCTACTTACAGTAAATTTATATTTAATGTTTCTCTTAAGAACAATTTTTATCCTTTAAAAATAAATACAAAATATAGTTTCAAAAATTATATCACTAAATCGATTTTTTAGAATTGTATTACGAGAAATAAGAAATCCGAGACACGAACAATTCAGTAACTTTTGTAATAATCAATAATCAATTCCGTAATGAATAAATTATCGGAATGCCCGTCAATTTATAATTGTAGAACATTGCAAATGGGTAATTATTATCTAATTCCTGAGCTGAAGTTTAACATCACTGAAGTAATAATCCATTTTGTCACTTGTCATTAATACTTTTGACGTACATATTTTATTGATTTATAGAACATTCAAATACATTACCTTAAATTGCCTATCCTCGTACTTGCCCTAACCTTACAAGACCACTCTATTTTACCATATTATAAGTTACTGAACAAGATACCTAGTTAATTTAATTTTAGTTTCTCTTTCCGTTTTCAGTAACTCGCAATGAATTCTTACACAATTTAGATTTTGTTTATGCAATTTAGCTTGTACTTTTTCCCCGCTTACCCTTATTTTATTAGGTTATTGTTATTACAAAATGTGTGTAACTGGAAGAAGGCCATCGTTCACGGTCTTACCGTCTTAACCTCCGTTCTTTCAGATCCTTCACTAAAATAAGTAGCTCATATTTCGCTGAGACGTTGTGAGGACAGGTTCATTTCTAAAGTTAAAGGATTATTAACCCTAACATACTTTCATCAAATAAACAAAAAGTCAAATCACAGTTATTCGTATATTTCTCACACATGTTGTTCTGTAATACTTAAGCCTACTACGTGTACTGGGTAAGAAAACTGTAGAAATAAGTTACTTATGCTGATTTGAGCAGGGTTTGGACAAATACGTGGACACAATGCATAAAATACACTTCTTTTCCTCAGTAATATTCTTTGCGTTGTTCATTTTACGGATCAATTTACTCCCTAAGTAAGAGCTGTGAGCTTTGGATCCGTTTGACCAAACTCAAAGTTATGTGTTTAAACGCAATAGAGTGCAAGTTTGTATTAAACATAAATTACCTGTTCAAATAGTTTGAAGTTCCCTGGTGTGAATCAGGTATAGGAAAAAACAGTTTTAATAGTTGAAATATTAAATAGAGTATTTTCAGGCAATGATATTTTTGTAGACTGTTCGTTTTTCTCTATACCAGAATTAAGCAGGGTGTTTCTGTGAGCACGGAGGTACATGGGTAAAAATAAAGAAAAAGGTTTCAATAAACAAAGCTAGGAAACGATTCTTTTACCAACTATCAACTCCTATTTTTCTTATTTTACAAACTACCCACCTCCTATTTTTCTTATTTACCAACTATCCACCTCCTATTTTCCTTATTTTACCAACTACCCACCTCCTATTTTCCTTATTTTACCAATGGTCCACCTCCTATTTTCCTTATTTTACCAACTATCCACCTCCTATTTTAGTTATTTTACCAACTATCCACCTCCTGTTTTCCTTATTTTACTAATTAATTTGTACTTCTAGAACGGCTTAGTCGATTAAGTTTAAATTTTACAAAATATTCGCCATTGTAAAGATTTATTTTGAAAAAATAATCTAGTTTCAATAATTCGTTTTAAATGGTTGATCATATAAATAAAGTTGTGAATGAGAATCACTCACAACTGATTTTTTTATATAAAAAAGCCAAGATTATATTTTTGTGTCCCGTTTAATATTATCTAAAATGTATCAAAGTTATCGAACAAAGGGTGACAGTAAAACAGTGTACCTTAGGGTGTTTCAATGATATAGCCTTCCACTACCAGCGATGCACACTAGTGGCAGCTGTTTTACTATTACGTATAATATGTTCTTTAACTTTTGCGGTTATACCAATTTATGGAACCAAACCTGCTATACAAATTTACTCTTGATATATTCATACAAATTTATTGTTTTGAATTAGTATCGTTTTCACATTTTAAATAGCCGTCAGTTTGTAACGAACTATGGAACTTAATCAAATAAAACGTTGTAGACAAAACAAATGCAATGGTGGATGGCTGATAAAAAACGCATTCCTGATATAATATTATGTTTATAGATTTGTTTTCCTTTATTTCGATCCAAGTACCCTCTTGGATTACAGAAACATTGCGTATACATTTCCAGTTATATAAATATGCGTTTTTATTTAACCATATAGAGAACAGCTTTATACAAAACACAATTTTAAATCTAAAAAAAATTTAAAAAGCTTTAACTCGTTACATTTTAGCTTGAAACCTATTTCTATTTGGATGATTTTTCTTTTCACAAAACCCTTTCCGTATTTTAACAAAATAAAATACAGTAATAAGAATAATTTTGTGGTCCCAAAATTGTATACAGAAGAAAATTCTTACGAATTTCTCAAACTTTAATTTTTTAGAATTATGATACCTACTTTCTAAATAAAAAAGAATATAAATGAGATAAAACATTTGAATTCTTTTGTTCTCTTTCCTCAAAATACTTTCAAAAATACACAATGCATTATTAATAATATTTTAGTAATCTTATATATGTAGAAATATTTGGTCAAAGATTGAATTAAATGATACGTATTTGCTTTACGAGTTCATTTATTTAAATTGCTTATTATAGACCTTCCTATTAATACTAATTTTTCAGAATATTTTTACAGTTTAAGATTAAATTAATGGGTTAATCATAGTACAAAATGTAATTCACTCAAACTATTACTTTTCCCAACTTCAATCACTTGTTTAGTTTATAATATTTGACGTAAGGAACTTGTCATTTTATACATAAAAGTACGCTGTTGAAAACGTTTTTATAGATATTACTATTGAAAAAATATCAGTTACAAACTGTCTTAGTTTATCTTTTACAGTTTAGCAACCGTAAAACACAAAACACACCCAATCAGTGTGGTTTCAAAAAAAAACTGTTCACTTTTTTAATCACTGTTCACCAACATTAAAAAAAAGTGAATGTAACATCTTAATATGGTACATGGATGAAACGTCAAAAAGTTTCATAAAATTCGGATTAAACATTTGCATATATTATATTTCTCTTCATATTATATATTGTTTATAGTATACACAAAGTTTATTTAGCATATGTTTTTCTAAAGGTTAAATATTACCCGTTTATGAAACTAATAAACTTCCGTTTCTACCTTCAACTTCCAGTAAGTATCAAACTAGAGATCTCATCTGAAGTAATAAATAAATCAAGGAACACAGC
>JAGFPH010000004.1:383337-405490 GCA_018207615.1 Philaenus spumarius
TGACCTCCTAACACCAAGTAAAATCCAGCTAGATTTTAAAAGTATTGTAGATTCTTATCTATTGAATATTCATATTGAACAGCCTACTAGAATATATGGAAACTCAAAAACATGTATAGACAATATAATAACTAGTTTTAACTCAAATAAGTGTAGAGTTACTGTGCTTGAATCTGGGTTTTCAGACCATTCTGTCCCAATAGTTTCAGTAAATTCTGCCATAGAATACAAAAAAGTCATTAAAAATAATTTGTTTAAGCGATCTTTCAGTGATAGTAGTATTGATATGTTTTTATAAATGTTAAAAGAGGAAGATTGGAAGGAACTATATAATATACAAGGAAACCATATTTGCATGGATGTGAAGTATGATACTTTTTCAAATATTATTATAAGATACTTGAATGTAGCTTTTCCTAGAATGCCTATGGCCCCTACAAATGATAAAAAAAAAATTTAAACAAAATGGTTGGGTAACTCCAGGTATTATGGTCTCTAGTATTAAAAAAAGAGAGCTAATATTAATAATAAAGCCAGATCCTCAAGAGACCAAACATTTCTTGATTATGTAAAACGTTATAAAAAAATATTTTAAAAATGTGTTGTTGCTGCAAAAATTATGTATATTAAAAATATTATATCTAGAGCCTCTAATAAGACTAAAGCCGCTTGGAATTTGGTTAAAATTGAAACTGGAAATTGTAAAGAAAAAGAAACTAGTTGTATCGAGCTAAGTGTCTCAGGTAAAATTTATAAATCACAAAATAAAATTTCAAATATTTTCAATGAATTTTTCTGTCATACGGTAGATTGCCTTGGTGTGTCTGCTGATTACAAAGCAGCATTAAATTTCTTTCATAAGCACCCAAGACCAACTGATAGTATAGAAATGGTGGAACCAACATCAATTGGTGTGGTGTGTAAAATAATCAATGGTTTAAATTCTTCAAGAGCTAGTGGCTGGGATGAGTTTCCACAGTTTTTATTAAGACGTTGTGCAAAGTTAATTGCAGAACCTCTGGTGTATTTAATTAATATATCTTTACAAATGGGAATTTTTCCTTCAAACTTAAAATATAGTAATCTGGTCCCAGTATATAAAAGTGGAGACTCTAATTTAATAAATAATTACAGACCTATTTCACTTTTAAGTGTTTTTTCAAAAAATTTTGAAAAGGTTATGTTTAACAGATTGATTGGGTACATTGAGGAAAATGAGATACTTGGCTCGAACCAATATGGTTTTAGAAAGAATAAAAACACTGCACAGGCTGTATTTGGTTTTATTGAGCATATAGCCTGTGCAATGGACAAATCAAATTTTGCAGTTGGTACATTTATGGATCTGTCAAAGGCATTTGATTGTGTAAACCATGATATACTTCTAATGAAATTATCCTATTATGGAATTAAGAGTAAAGTATTAAATTGGTTATCATCATTCCTCTCAAACCGTTTCCAGAGAGTAATTGTTGGAAAGAATAACATAAATAATAAATACTTAAAAATTATAAATGGTGTTCCACAGGGTTCAATATTGGGTCCTTTGTTATTTAGCCTATCATATACATCAATGATATTACGCCAAATATTAAGCAATCTAAATTGACTCTGTTTGCTGATGATGCAACTCTGGCAATAACAAATTCAAATAAAAACCAATTAAAAGTAGATTTAGAGACTGACTTCAGTATAATGAATAGCTGGTTTAAGGCAAATAGCCTTCTTTTAAATATTAAAAAAACACATATAATAAACTTCCATTCAAATCACATCAGATCTTCTTGCGTTAATGATGAATATTTGCACACTATAATTAAACCCACAAACACTGTAAAATTTTTTAGGGTTGGTAGTGGATAATACTCTCTCGTGGAAAAACCATGTTTTGGACCTAACTGGAAAGCTAAATAAAGCATATTTCATAATACTTACGATAAAGAGAGTTAGGTACTGATATAGATACAACCATGATGGTGTACTATGCCTATGTTTATTCCCGGCTCTCTTATGGAATTGTATTTTGGGGAGATTTAATAAATAGTAAAATAGTATTTCAAATACAGAAAAAATTTGTTAGGGTACCTAATTTTCAATCTAAAATGCTACGACTCATGTAAACCACATTTTAAAAAGCAAGGAATACTGCCCCTGCCCTGTATATATATATTGAATGTAGTGTATTTTGTTAAAGCAAACTATTCTAATTTCCTAAAATATAAAACTGAACATGGCTATTCAACAAGAAGTAAAAATTTCTTCAAATATCCTTTACATAAGACCACAATGTTTGAGAAAGCACCAAACTATAAATGTATTGAAATATATAATAAAATACCCAGTAATTTCAAGCAAATTGAAAATTTAAAGACATTTAAAAAGGTGTTATCAAGATATCTGTTGGAAAACTGTTTTTATTCAGTAGGGGAGTTTATGTTTCAGAAATGAACGGATTTGCCTGTGGCATTTTTGGAGGTGTAGTTGCTGTAAAAAAAAAAAAATAGTTTTATTTTTAAACTTTGATATTGTATTGTTGAATGTTTTATATGTGTCTTTTAATGTATGTGTATTTAATAATTAATTGTAGTATATTGTGTATTGTATTGCATTTGACATGTCATCTGGCATTGGATTCTGTCCTGTATGTGCTGTTTTGTGACAAATAAATAAATAAATAAAATTTATTTAAATTTGAAACGTTGTTATTATATTCTATGACTTCATAATATTGTTATAGTTAGATTTGGATATGTACAATATTTAGTTCTATTTAATAAATGCATGTGAAATAAAACCGTTCAAGTTATTAGCCATTGTTGTTATAATATAATTTCATACCAGTCAAAAATGCAGTAAATATTTAGACTGTCAAAAATCTTAGTTTAGAAACTGTATAAATATTACCAGTATGTTAAGAAAAAAACAAATATATATCTATCTAATCTGACCTAGCTTGTCACAGTATGTTTTAAAAGTCAAGTAATATATTAGATTTAGCCAAAAACTCCAAACACCAACCTGAATGCAGACAAAAGTAAACTGTTCAATTAGAACACAACAACTTTTGTTGACTATTATGTTTAAACACTTAGTAAACATGTAAATTCCTTTTTTATAGGAAACATATCAATATTTAGACCTATCTAAAGCAACCTGGCTTAACTGGCGTGAATTTACTATACAACCCTACGCCAACAGAAATGCAACAATAAAAAGTAGGCTGAAGTTCTAACTTATAGTCTTTAGTCACAGTATGTTTACCTATATTTAACATTTGACAGTAGAATGTAATACAAGGTCATCGTCTGCAAAAATATCAGCCGAGGTTCATCAATTTACGCCACTTAACTTACCAAACTAAGTAGGCTATATTTTAAAGTCAAACACTAGTTGATAAACCATTTATATTTTGTTATCAGCTTGAGGACAGGGTCATGGAGAGAACTGTGGAGATTAGAGATCTTGGGGTCATTTTGTCGTCATCCCTTTCACCTGAATCCCATATTAACACTGTCTGCTCTAAAGCTAATAGGAATCTCGGTCTTATCTGGCGCGCTTCTAAATTTCTTCATCAACCAACAATACTGAGAATGCTCTATGTTGCTTTTGTTAGACCTCACCTGGAGTTCTCGTCAGTGGTCTGGTCCCCGTATCAGAAGACACTTATTAAAAGAGTTGACTGTGTCCAGACGAGATTTCTTAGACTTGTGGGAATCCGCCTCGGCTACCGCTACCAGCAAGTTCCTGTCGGTTTCATAGCCTCTCAACTCCGCTTGCCTTCCTTGGAGCTGAGAAGGAATGTTCAGGATGTAGTTTTCCTTGTGAAACTAGTCAAGGGAATGGTTGACTGCCCAATGCTCCTCGAAACTGTTAACTTTCGCATACCAGCTGCAAGGACTCGGTCAAGTGAATTATTTGCCAGACTTCATCATGGCACAACATATCAACTGAATAGTCCTATGGTTAGAATCCAGCGTAGAGCCAACCTTACTCCTATTGAACTTGACATCTTTAATTTAAGCGTTGAGGCCATCAAAAGTATACGTCTGGATGTGAACCTCGACCTCTGATATCATTATTTAAGTGTTGGAACTATTAAAAATTTATTGATTAATTTGTTTTATTGTTCATTTTTGTACATACCATGTAGTTTTTCCTAGAGTTGGTTAAATGAAATTGGCCTTGTATTTGTATTTTTATACAGTATTTGTTATCTGATTGCTATGTTGCTGTTGTTTGATTGTTATATTATTATTATTATTCTATTCATTGTTTTCTGTGCATTGTATATCTTGCTGGAATGTTATTTTTGTTAAATATTTATTACTTGTTGTTTATTATTAGTTGATATTAAGTGATCTGCTTTCTAAAGCACCAAGAACTATTTATATTAATATTTTGCAACAATCATGATATTTATGTATAGTTAGTATTATTTATAAAAAAAGGATTTTCCATAAGTAAATAAATAAACTAGTTTGGTAGCTATTGATGATTGATCCTAATTTAATTGGTACCGGTACTAGGCCAAGTATGCCTACATATAAGCTGACCACAAGTAGGCTACTAATATAAAGACACAAAAGTTAACCTTTTCCTATATATGTAAGGGATCTATACACTTCACTGATGGCGGGAATCAATTATAAACAATCTACAACAATATAAGAAATTACCAAACCAAAAGTTGTTAATGAGAATTAACATTTAAAACTTTTGCTATAATTTACAGGAGATCACCAGCTAAACTAACAACTTTAATCACCAGATTTATCTGCAAGTAAGAAGTGCTACCAACATATAGTTCAGAAACTAAAATCATAGGCTAGGCCCTACTGTTATCACCAACAGCCATTGTATCTTTTTTTATTTTAAAAACATAGGTAGGCCTACTGTAATTGATCAGGTTAAGTAAAAACCTATTAGACCTAGGTTTTTATTTTATTTTATAAACATACTGCTATCACCCATGTGGCGCAACTTTAATATTCGACTCTTAGGCTAACTTAGAGCTAACAGAAATGCAAAAATAATAATAAAAAAATACCTAAAAGGTTCTAACCTAACCTATTTAGTCACAGTATGTTTGGCTAAAGATTATCTTGGTTGGCAAATATTTAATAATGCAATTTTATTCGGCAAAATTGTAGATTACCACTACTACTCGCAGTATCTAGGAAAACCAGTCTGATGGATTTCAGACTAAAAAACCAAAATAAAAATATTTGACCATCCCTTATGTTGGGTGAGACCGAAATCGAGGAGGCACAGTCAGCAAAGTTACTGGGTATGATTGTTGACAGTAAATTATGCTGGGATAGTCATATTGATAGCATTTGTCGAAGGTTATGTTCAGGAATTTTTGTGTTACGAAATCATTTGGTAGCCTTGGTACTTTAAAAAAAGCCTACTACGGGCTGCTCTAAACGCATCTTAACTACGGAGTCTTACTGTGGGGAGACTCATCATTTCAAAATGTGCAAAGGTTATTTATAATGCAAAAAATGCTGTGAGGCTTGTAGGAGGTCTACACAAGTTGGAATCCTGTAAAAGCACTTTCAAGAAGTTGGAAATACTCACACTCCCCTGTATGTATATCTTCCAAACAATTTGTTACATAAAATTTAAATGTATTCCAATATTAAGTAAAGATGTACACACATAATCACAATACCAGGCAAGAAGATGTCTTAGGCCTACGGATAAGACAGCACAGACTTGAAAAGTCTAAAAACTTCCTTCTCAAGCAGGAGTTACACTTATTAATAAACTCCCAAAAAAAATTAAAATTATCCAAGACCAGAAAGCCTTTAAGAAAAGTCTTCGACAACTCTTGGTGGCAAACTCCTTTTACTCGGTGGAGGAATTCCTCAGCCACAAGTGGTAGGTAGGTCGAGTGTGGGGGATGAATCTGGTTGATTCTGTTTATATTTGGGATTTCCTATCCAGGGATTGCATTATTGTCCTACATGTTAGTAAATTGTAATTGTAAATTGTAGTAAATATTTATTTTAAATTAATTTTTAATTATTTGTAGTAACTGCTTTTATTTTATGTTAAATATAATGAATTTGCGCAGTACTGTATAATTTTAAGAGTGTGTACGGTAATTAATCTGATGAAATATGTAAATAATACTTTATAAATTGTGTTGATTGTTAGTTTTTAAATTGTTTTTGTGTGGTATTGTTTAATTATCATATATTCGGACATGTCTAGGCCTATACAATGTAAAATTGTCAACGGAAAAATAAAATTGAATTGAATTTCTGCAGAGATGTCAACCGGCGTAACTTTACTATTTGACTCTAGCCTAATATTTTTGCAGACAACGACGTTTTACATTCTACTGTTAAATGTTCAATACAGGTAAACATACTGTGACTAAATAGGTTAGGTTAGAACCTTTTAGGTATTTTTTTATTATTATTTTTGCATTTCTGTTAGCTTTAGGTTAGCCTAGGGTCGAATAGTAAAGTTACGCCCTACATTTAGTTTAAAACATTGATTTGATAATATAAATAGCCTAAACAATATGATTACTTAGAAATTTTTCGCTCATAGGTTGACAGGCGTAACTTTACTACTCGACTCTAGACTAATATTTTTGAAGACAACGACGTTGTTTTACATTCTACTATTAAATGTTGAATACAGGTAAACATACTGTGACTAAATAGGTTAGGTTAGAACCTTTTAGGTATTTTTTTAGAGTCGAAAAGTAAAGTTGCGCCCAAGTTTATTTGGTTTAGTTTTTTAAAAACGTTTTGTAAGATTATTTAAAATTTTTATCTTTTTGGTAATTAATTAATGACTGCCACTAATTGTATTTAGATTTTACAAAACTATCTAAACAAACAATTTTGCAATCCATATAATTTGCCGAGAACATGTAGGCTAAGTTACCTTACAAGTTTTATCAATATTGTTAAAACTAGGCCTAGGCTAGTTTTGGTACGGATTTTACACATTTTGTTCGAAAGATATCAATATTAAAGGTAGTTTAACATAATATAACAGGCCTACTATAAAACTAAGTAAAAGACTGTAGTAGATTATTGAAATTAGATTTTGGCTGCTAAATTATTTAACAAAATGTAGGCCTGTCGGTTAGATAACACTGCTTGTAAATATAACCTTAACACAGACTGATTTCGAACACTATTGACAACCTGCTAAAGAAAGTATTCACAAAGTAAACTAATTTATTTATTTTCATGATCTTTCAAAGCAATTTATTGTATCAATGAAATCTGCGTTCATAAACACCATACTTGAATCAAGAAAAAACATTACACCTCAAGTCCTCAAAATCTCAAAACAGGTTAAGTAAGTACAGTGAAGTTGTCTTCTGCTAACATTCAATTTTGTTTTTATTATTTTGATCACAGGTGCGCACTGAACTACATGGGACCATGGCATAGATCCGATTAATAACTCACATGACACAAGTAATTATCAAAGGTTTTACAGGTTTTACTATGCAACAACAACAAACTATTCGATTTTAAATATTTTTATACATACTTTATACATTCGTAATACGTTAATTGTTAGAATTTACCTCCGGAGGCAGTTATTAAGGATTCACATAGATGGAATATGGAAGCAGTAATTATTAAAATTTACATATAAACAAATAACGAGTATATACACATTTTATGGAATATAAACATTAAACAGATTATTCTGGAGATATATTCCAATAGGAATGAACCCGTGAAAATAAATTTAATGCGATATATTCCACTTCTAAAGTGGAAGCATTATCTCATAAATTTTTAATGTGAAGCAGTTACTAATAAATACTATAAAAATATATATATATATATATATATATATATGGAAATTCTTGATATATTCTTTGAAAATCAAGCTTTCAAATTGTAGTAACACAATGAAAGTTAAGTAAACAGTATACGAATTGGGTGTTGGTCTGACTAAATTGTTCAGTTTAAAGTAGTTTTACAAAAAAGTATTAAACAAAAATAATCTTCATGGTTTGTAGTTAAGTAGTTCGTTTACATGTTCCCTCTTCTTATTGGACAAAAGTATACTTACAGTAAATTTACATTTAATGTTTCTCTTAAAAACAATTTTTATCCTTTAAAAAATAAATACAAAATATAGTTTCAAAAATTATATCACTAAATCATTTTTTTTAGAATTGTATTACGAGAAATAAGAAATCCGAGATACGAACAATTCAGTAACTTTTGTAATAATCAATAATCAATTCCGTAATGAATACATTATTGGAATGCCCGTCAATTTATAATTGTAGAACATTACAAATAGGTAATTATTAGCTAATTCCTGAGCTGAAGTTTAACATCACTGAAGTAATAATCCATTAAGTCACTTGTCATTAATACTTTTGACGTACATATTTTATTGATTTATAGAACCGTATTCCAATATATTACCTTAAATTGCCTATACTCGTAGCCTTACAAGACCACTCTATTTTACCATGTTATGAGTTACTTAACAAGATACCTAGTTTAATTTAATTTTAGTTTCTCTTTCCGTTTTCAGTAACTCGCAATGAATTCTTACACAATTTAGATTTTGTTTATGCAATTTAGCTTGTACTTTTTCCCCGCTTACCCTTATTTTATTAGGTTATTGTTATTTATTGTTTTCACAAAATGTGTCTAAACCAATACAATTGGAAGAAGGCCATCGCTCACGGTCTTACTGTCTAAACCTCCGTTCTTTCAGCTCCCTCACTAAAATAAGTAGCTCATATTTCGCTGAGACGTTGTGACGACAGGTTTATTTCTAAAGTTAAAGAATTATGAACCCTAACATACTTTCATCAAATAAACAAAGAGTCAAATCACAGTTATTCGTATATTTCTCACAAATGTTGTTCTGTAATACTTAAGCCTACTACGTGTACTGGGTAAGAAAACTGTAGAAATAAGTTACTTATGCTGATCTGAGCAGGGTTTGGACAAATACGTGGACACAATGCATAAAATACACTTCTTTCTCTCAGTACTATTCTTTGCGTTGTTCATTTTACGGATCAATTTACTCCCTAAGTAAGAACTGTGAGCTTTGGATCCGTTTGACCAAACTCAAAGTTATGTGTTTAAACGCAATAGAGTGCAAGTTTATATTTAACATAAATTACCTGTTTAAATAGTTTGAAGTTCCCTGGTGTGAATCAGGTATAGAACAAAACAGTTTTAATAGTTGAAATATTAAATAGAATATTTTCAGGCAATGATATTTTTGTAGACTGTTCGTTTTTCCCTATACATGAATTAAACTGGGTGTTTCCGTGAGCACGGAGGTACATGGGTAAAAATAGAGAAAAAGGTTTCAATAAACAAAGTTAGGAAACGATTCTTTTACCAACTATCACCTCCTATTTTCCTTATTTTACCAACTATCCACCTCCTATTTTCCTTATTTTACCAACTCTCCACCTCCTATTTTCCTTATTTTACCAACTACCCACCTCCTATTTTCCTTATTTTACCAACTATCCACCTCCTATTTTTCTGATTTACCAACTATCCACCTCGTATTTTCCTTATTTTACCAACTATCCATCTCGTATTTTCCTTATTTTACCAACTACCCACCTCCTATTTTCCTTATTTTACTAACTATCCTCCTACTACTTTCCTGATTTTACCAATTATACACCTCCAATTTTACCAATTGGCCACCTCCTATTTTCCTTATTTTACCAACTATCCACCTCCTATTTTAGTTATTTTACCAACTATCCACCTCCTGTTTTTCTTATTTTACTAATTAATTTGTACCTCTAGAACGGCTTAGTCGATTAAGTTGAAATTTTACAAAATATTCGCCATTTTAAAGATTTAATATGAAAAAATAATCTAGTTTCAATAATTCGTTTTAAATGGCTGATCATATAAATAAAGTTGTGAATGAGAATCACTCCCAAACCTTATTTTTTTATAAAAAAAGCAAGAGTATATTTTTTTGTCCCGTTTAATATTATCTAAAATGTACCACTTTCAATGTTATCGAACAAAGGGTGACAGTAAAACAGTGTACCTTAGGGTGTTTCAATGATATAGCCTTCCACTACCAGAGATGCACACTAGTGGCAGCTGTTTTACTATTACGTACAATACGTTCTTTAACTTTTGCGGTTATACCAATTTACGAAATCAAACCTGCTTTACAAATTTACTCTTGATATATTCATACAAATTTATTGTTTTAAATTAGTCTCATTTTCACATTTTAAATAGCCGTCAGTTTGTAACGAATTATGGAACTTAATCAAATAAAACGTTGTAGACTAAACAAACGCAATGGTGGATGGCTGATAAAAAACGCGTTCCTGATATAATATTTTGTTTATTGATTTGTTTTCCTTTATTTCGATCCAAGTACCCACCCTCTTGGTTATAGCCATGCATTACAGAAACATTGCGTATACATTTCCAGTTATATAAATATGCGTTTTTATTTAACCATATAGAAAACAGCTTTATTCAAAACACAATTTTAAATCTAAAAAAAATAAGCTTTAACTCGTTACATTTTAGCTTGAACCCCATTTCTATTTGGGTGATTTTTCTTTTCACTAAACCCTTTCCATATTTTAACAAAATAAAATACAGTAATAAGAATAATTTTGTGGTCCCAAAATTTTATACAGAAGAAAATTCTTACGAATTTCTCAAACTTTAATTTTTTAGAATTATGATACCTACTTTCTAAATAAAAAAGAATATAAATGAGATAAAACATTTGAATTCTTTTGTTCTCTTTCCTCAAAATACTTTCAAAAAATACACAATACATTATTAATAATATTTTAGTAATCTTATATATGTAGAAATATTTGGTCAAAGATTTAATTAAATAATATGTATTTGCTTTACGAGTTCATTTATTTAAATTGCTTATTATAGACCTTCCTATTAACACTAATTTTTCATAATATTTGTATAGTTCAGGATTAAATTAATGGGTTAATCATAGTACAAAATGAAATTCACTCAAACTATTACTTTTCCCAACTTCAATCACTTGTTTAGTTTATAGTATTTGACATAAGGAACTTGTCATTTTATACATAAAAGTACGCTGTTAAAAACGTTTTTATAGATATTATTATTGAAAAAATATCAGTTACAAACTGTCTTAGTTTATCTTTTACAGTTTAGCAACCGTAAAACACAAAACAAACCCAATCAGTGTGGTTTCAAAAAAAAACTTTTCACTTTTTTAATCACTGTTCACTAACATTTAAAAAAAGTGAATGTAACATGTTAATATGGTACATGGATGAAACGTCAAAAAGTTTCATAAAATTCGGATAAACATTTTCATATTATATTTCTCTTCATATTATATATTGTTTATAGTATACACAAAGTTTATTTAGCATATGTTTTTCTAAAGGTTCAATTAATATTACCCGTTTATGAAACTAATAAACTTCCGTTTCTACCTTCAACTTCCAGTAAGTATCAAACTAGAGATCCCATCTGAAGTAATAAATAAATCAAGGAACACAGCAATAATAATACAGTAAAACTCTGTTTTATTTTACATTTGTTATCCACTATTATTGAAACTGTTATTATGTGTCAATTTGATAGAATTGTATCGTAGAATTTTATTAGTACAGCTTTACATATTTTACTTTTACATTTTGTTATGCAGTAAATTCCTATGTTGTAAATGATAAAAAAAACTGAAAAAAAAAAATAGTAAAACCAAGCCAACATTTACTTCGTTATTATAATAGTTCCATTACATTACAAAACCGTAAAATTTTATTTCAGTTTTTCAAAATAACAAATATACCGTAACTTATGTTTTTCTTTCATTTTCGGTTCCATTTGTTAATCCATATAAAACGTTTAGACTTGACTTGCAAATTCCAAGCAGATATTTCAAATTGCAGAACTAGGTATATAAAATTGTGCTCGATCAATAATAAAAACCCACTTCCCTTAAAGACTTTCTTCTATAGACATTGCCTTCGCGAATTAAGCTACCTTGCATTGTTCACATCTCAGCTGCAGATATTCAATACCAAGTCCTGGGAGTGGCAGTTTTGGGAGAAAGTTATTTCTGAATCATTGTCTTGAATAAATGCCCTGTCTTTCATTCTAACTCCTACAAGCAATGAAAACTCATTGCAAATGGTAATTTATTTTCAAAATTTAAACGGTTCCCTCATCGTACTTCCTGTGACAGTGTAAGTCCATAGTGCCCTCTCATTGATAAGGATTGGGTTTATGATGCTTTGACTTGTATATTATTAATTATAAACTTCTTTTGTTACCCTCTCAAAGATTATACTTTAAAACTTGTAGCCCTTGACGTTCTTTTCCATTGTAACTTATTAAAAAGGTATTTTATTACAAGTAGTTCATAAGCAGAATATTTACCATTTTGTGTAACATAATATAGTTTTATAATATAGTCTAACATATTCGTCACTGAAATGAGCAAGACTAGGAGAGACACTTGTGTTATTCACACGCCCATCTTTTTCTTTCTTCGAGAAAAATATTTTATAATTTCTTTTTAATAAAGGTACGACTAATCACAAAGTTAAAGCAATAATTGTAAATCATATTTCTGATGTCTAAATATTACTATTTTAGAATTAAAAATATAAAATTTGCTAAATATAGGAGTTAAAAAAAGTAAAAAAGAACCACACTACTTCTAAACAAAAACCTAATCTAAAAATGTTAGTTACATCTTATTTGATGGAGTGAAATAAGCTGTTAATTGAAATGCTACTGAGAAATAGCGTACTGCCACTTTGGAATAAACATCTGATTAATGCACAATCATTAAAAATTCACTATTTGCTGAGCTTCATATTTAAAATTAACAAATAGCTTTTATACTATTTATTAGTAATCATTTTTTTTTTTAAATTATTTAAAAATTTTAGTATTTTTAACTCTAACTTCAAGCTATAACTTTCAGAATGATACAAGTATATAAAAATTCATAGGATTTATGATTAGCTCAGTTTTCACGTAATTTTACTTACTTGAGATAATATAAGTGGTTTAGTTTTAAGTGCGATCATAAATAGTTTATAAATATTCCTCTATTTATTAATTAAATAATAAAGTTGGCATATCCATGTAATTGTTATTCTATTTATTAATGAACAAGTTCATCATGGCTAGTTATCGAAAATTACGTTAAGAAAGTAAACTTCGTCAAAATAGGAACAAAAATTAAATTGTATGCGGGTTTAAAGATATTTTTAGAATGTATTTTTAGTAATGCATCTTGTTTTACAAACTTTTGTAAAATTTTGTATATGGAAATACATTGTACTAATTGGTAAATTCAATCGCAAGTGGAGGTGCAAAGTATTCGATAGCCAGTCTTATTAGCTTAATAATATAAGAAAAGAATTTCCACTAACCCAATCTCAAATGTCACCCCTAAACATCGCATTTAATCATAGCCGATCATAGCTTCTTCCTACTTTATCATATGACAACATTCACTACAATAAAGTAGACATGAAAGCGTTCACAAGGAAGATCTATTACCCCATAAATGCTATCAGATGCTTGACGTATTACCTGACAGAGAAGAATAAAGGATAATATTGTTGATAGTTTGTTCATAGACATTTTCAAATCACTACCTCATCGATTATATTGCCGTAGCATCCACACATTTAAATAACAATAAGAGTTGTTCGTAAAATAAAGTTTAATGAATTTTATAGTAAACCATTTAAAAACACTTTACCTGTACATGACAAAATACATGAACTGGTTTTATACAGTATAAATAATTAAGTTATTTACAAGTTCTTGTAGTTTAACTGAATTGCGTAAATAACTGTATTCGTTAAATACTTATATGTATGGTACTTACAAAATACAAAGACTGTGCTGTAAATCGCCCATAAGAGTTACGTTAGGCTTAAACATATTTAACATTTTCATTTTCATTCCAAAACACATTTTAGAGAAACATGATGATATAAAACAAACAGTTGCACAATAGGTTTACTACTGTATTAGCACCACCAAACATATTCGTTTTGTTCAAATCTTTGAAGACAGGCGCTATTTTTCCCTCCCCCCACCACATATAATACCTTGAACTTTAAAACTTAATATAAACATTATGTTATTTGTATTATTATTGTTAAGAAATAACATTTGTGAGCTCAATCACTTTTAGAATATTTATTTGAATCTGCAAATTAATGTTTAAAAGTCGCATAGGTTAGTGCTACAGGTTTACCTTCTCATCAGTACAATAAGCACACAAATGGAACAAAGTCACTAATTTTAATTTTGTTACAGTAGACCTGGGTATATGGTGCACATACATGCTCTGTGTAATCAACTATGTGTTTTTAGCGTTTCCTTTTATTCTATTGACAATGCAAAGCTAATTATTATTTTTTTAATGCATTGCTTTCCAAAAATTAATAACAAAAACTTTAAAGGCAAATGCATACATTAAATTATTAAAATTATTATTACAGTTGGTTGTTTTACACAGTTGTGTAGGTTCGAGTCTATTTGCAAATGGCTTAGGCCTACGCGCAATAGCCTGCTGCCCAGTCTGCCTTAGTCTGGCATAAAGACGTTAAGAAAAATAATCAAACAATTTCGTGGTATAAATAAGTTTGTTGTTTATTTAGTTTTGAAGTTAAGAACTACAATAAGCTAATTATTTTCCATTTTAAATATGGGAGACGGGGTTTCCAAACAGTACTATAGCATTGAAGAAACAACACTATTGTTTCTTCAATGAATATAGCCCGTCTCAACTTAAGTTGAGGCAAGGAGGGTGGGTAATTAGGGTCGGTCACAACCGTCATAAAACTGACCCTTATAATTTCCGCCTGAGTGAACCTGTAGGACAATCTAGTATAAAATTGCAATTCAGTATGTCTTAAGTCAAAATGAAAAAACTATATCATATTTCGTTTCATGATATTTTCCAGATAATTTTGATACCAAAATTTGATTACATTTGGCCAACTTTGAGCTGTACTAGCATTATAAACTTTCTTAGTTGAATTAACATTACTAATATGGTTTACAACAATAAAGCCACAAAAATGTACTAGAGGAAAATTCTTAGGTTAGGCCTAGAATAACAAACCAACACATGTATTTACATTTATTACCATAGCAACCAATTGAATAAAAAAACAGATAATATAGCTGTTTGCTCCAATTAACAGCTGATTTCAAAATTTGAAGCAATTATTTTTGTATTTCTAGCTTTTAGGTTAGGGTTTTAAAGTGTAGACCTGATCCTAGCTGGTTCTTTTAACAATTAATATAACTGCTGTTATCAAATATGAGAAATAATTTGATTTGAATATTTATCATTATTTACCATCTTAGTTTTGAGGTTATTATTAATCCTACACCTTTATTATAAATAAAACATAACATATGTTTGTAGAAGGTTCCATTGGGGGTTGGCGTGCGGAGCACGCATTGGTCTCCCCTAGTATGTAATAAATAATCATTATTTGAGTAAAAAAAAACTCGATACTCTATCGTTATTTACCATAATACAAACAATTGTGTCTTTGAACCATGTTAATCGGCCGACTTCCCTGTCCGACATATTGAATCTGATTCCCATAAGAGCAATGCTACAAAATAAGTAATTTTTCTGATAATTCGTGGAATACATTTTAAAATTTGGTTTTATTTTGAAGTACTGTCATATGCGGATTTTAAATGCTAAATAAATTTTCAAAAACTGTTTTATTGTTTTCATAAAGGTATTATATAAGTAGTAAAAAATAGTAAACTTTTTCTCAGTTGCAAAAAGAGATATTGCAGACCAAAACATTTAATGCGGCCTCTGGCAGTTTCAAGCCTGCAAAACTAGCTATTTAATGATTAAATAAGCTCCGAAACGCAGAGAGAAAGTTTTAACTATCACATATGGTAATTATAATATGTTATTACTATTTATTAGTATTATTATGTTGCGTTAATTATTGCAATATAATTAATACCGCTTTATCATTAATAATAAAAATTTTATTTTGTAATTTCTTGTATTGAAAAAAAAGCAGTTACAACACTTTAAGTCGGCCGATTAACATGGGACAAACTTACAATTGTTTGTATTATGACAAATAACGATACAGTATTGAATTTTTTGTCAAATAATGATTATTTATTAAATTTTTAAATATGAACTTCTCTAGTACATTTGTGTGGTTTTATTGTTGTAAACCGTATTAGTAATGTTGATTCAACTAAGAAAGTTTATAATGTTAGTACAGCTCAAAGTTGGACAAATGTAATCAAATTTGGTATCAAAATTATCTGGAAAATATCACGAAACGAAATATGATATCGTTTTTTCATTTTTACTTAAGACATACTGAATTGCAATTTTATACTAGAGTGTCCTACAGGTTCACTCAGGCGGCATTAATAAGGGTCAGTTTTATGACGGTTGAGACCGACCCTAATTACCCACCTTCCTTGCCTCAACTTAAGTTGAGACGGGCTATAGTAACCCTATGATTTTCCCCTCATAAAGTATATAATAGAAAGTCAGAAGTACTCCTAATTATACGGTATGGATGTTCTATTGTTTGTGTAAATTACCACTTAGCAGTTTCAAGAAATAATTTATATTTTTCAGTTGACAACCCCAATTTGAAATATTGTATAATTTAATAAGGAGTTTAGTTAGTTTCTAAGTGTTTATATTATTGTACTTAAAAGACAGAATTTCTATAAAAATTTTTACTCTATCGATAAGTAAACCCTGAAAAATAACAATAATAAAACCGTATCAAATGGAGTGTGTGAAATTAAATAGTGGCTCATACAACATAAAATGTCGTTCAGTCAAGATTATTTGATAATTTAGTCTAAAAGGATTACAAATTCAAGTAAATATTAAAAAAATATTATTGCGTAACCTAGACTAGACTATGAGTGATATCCATTGTGTGATTATAAAGTAGGTAGAGTTTCTAAGGTATCTTGGTATTATAATGGAAATTTGATTTGGAATAGTTGTATTGTATTATAGTTTATTTGAGAATGAAAACCTAGTAGTATTTTGTAACCATATTTTGTTAAGAATTGTATCCATTAATATGTTTTGATAATGTAAAAATATTCTTTAGCAATATTGACATAGAATATGGTTAAACTTTTTAAAGATGGGAACTTATTAAACGAATATATTGATTGTTTGTAAATTTACTAAACAAACAAGCTAAAATGTAAATTTATTACTTTAAAGGATAGATCTCAAAATAAGATTTCTGTTCATATCGTTTAACATTTCCATATTTTACTTTTTTAATATTTTTTACTTAAACTATGTCATTGCCTCAGGAGCTAACATTTAATTTTTTCTAAATTAATGAATGTTTTTATTTGTAAAATATGTGATGTACGTTCCTAGGCCTAAGTGTATTTTCGGTTCAACTGTTAGCAATATTAATGCGTTGAGTGAAACGAACTAACTTCGACCTACACAAATTAAAATAGTTTCATATAATAATTTTAAAACCATTAAAATAAATGCATGTTGTATAGTGACTAAAAGTAAATTTATCAAATTAAATTTAACGTATTGAATTATTTGTTAAGGTAACATTATATAATGTTACAGTTTCCAGATATAAATGTAGTTTAGAATCAGAGTTTCATTACTGTTTTTAATTACAACTATTTTAGGAAGTAATTGCAATTGGAATAAATAAAGTAAATTGGATGCATGTTTATTAATGTTCTACTCCGTGCATCCGTTATTAATATTTAATTAAACCTTTTCGCTATTTAGCCAGACAGCTGTGTTTGCTCGGAGACAAGAGAGATGTATCTATTTTGAGGTTGTCATGAACGTAATTTGCATTTTCCTTGGCTTTGTCATACGAGGTCTGAAGGGAGAGGGTGATTAAGGGGTTTCATTTCCTTACGACGCCGTCCATTGTGAAACTATAACGGTATAGGGTGACATTAATCAGAGCATGAAGGTTTAAAGGTGCAAATAGTTTGACAAGCTAGCCTATCTGAATGGACGATACGGATATAATCACAAAGTATAAAATAACGTAAATAACATAAAAGTAAATTTGAATACGTGCAGGCAATAAGAATCCCACCTATGAGGAGAACCAATTTTTTTAATATTATCATGTTAAAATTGTATTATGTAGCAAATCAAATGTGAATTTCATATTTTCGTTACTATTTATCTTTAAATTATTAGTCCACTCCTAGTCAAAATGTATATTAAATTTATAATTTTAAACCCAAAACTAGGTTTAGATAAATTATTACAATATACTAGCTGACCCGTACGGCGTTGCCCGTGCTGGTTGGTATTTTCAGTCTTTTTAATGTAATTGTATTCTTTTTACGTGTTCAGTCAGTGAGTGGTATTTGGCTTTTATATATCTTAAATAATTAGCCCAATAATTGGTGTTTTGGTTCATTGTAGGCCTAACCTAAAATTATATTCAGTTTTTGATCCAAATCAGTTGTTGATCAAAATCAGCTGTTTTAAGATTTTCATACGAACAGCTGTTTTTTGTGCCCCTGATAAAATCAAAAGAAATCTTTCTTCTTCTTCTTTAAGATTGACCTTCCATAAGATTAACATTGAAACTTTGAGGGCCACTGGGGCGTAGCCCTAATGTCCTAGGACTTCGGTAAATGGTCTAAAACCTTCCCAGGGTTAACCTGTGTTACTATGCAAAATTTCAAAGCAATCGGGTGGACGGTTTGGTAACGCATAAAGGACAAACATACAAACAGACAAACGTACAAACAGACGGACATACATTGAATTTTATATATATATAGATAAATATTTACTAATCCGTTTTTCTGAAAGATACAACAAAAAGATAAACAAACAACACCAAAACCAAATACAAATTTAAGAATAATAAAAAAATAAAAATAAACCTTATAAAAATATCTAATTATAAGGAGGGGTTTTTTAAAATTATTAGATCTACTATGAAAAAAAAATTTCTATTGAGTTGGATGAAAATTAAGGCTGGACTTGGTCCATATATCATTATAATAATATGACTAATGATTATGATAAGTAAAAATATAATAAACAGGCATTTATCCTTATTTAACATTTTGTGGATTAGAAATCAATTTTATAATATGTGTGTGCTTTGTGTTAGTAGAAACTTATCTAGCTTAGAAATGATTCAAATTAACATGAAAAAGCAAGAAATATTTGACCAAGAAGGCTTGAAAAAAAAATAATTTCATAACTTTTAATTAGCTGAGGATAATTCATTGGATTATAAAAAGAAGATTCATTAATATTGTTATTTAAGTAAAGCGAACACAAACACGATTTTTAAAATTGTACGATATAATTTCACAAACAGTATTTCATCGACATAAATTATTCATCAACTCATTATGTTATCTTAGGTATATTATTTAATGATCAGATATAGAATGGACATTAAAGAGACAATTTAAAAACATTAACAAATACTACATGGCAATATCTCAAAACGTAATTACATACTACACTAATAGCATGTACTAAAATCTCTGCTGTTGCAAACCGCATACAAAAGCAATACTAAACTTAACTTCATAAACTGTTCTAACTGTTGGTGAATTTCATCTCAAAATAGTCATCGTCATTTAAAAAAAACTCATACATGGTTTTCCTCGTTAAAAAATAAACATTTAACATGTTTAAGTAATCTTCACATGACAGTATCGGGATAAAAACAACATACCAATGATTCTACTTCGGGCTACACCATAGTATAAGCATTTTTATAACACAAAATTTGGTCACTGTCTTAAACCAAAAGCAGTTGCTTCTTTACCAAAAGCAAACAGTATACCTGACTTACAAAATTTCCATTTGAATACTAAAATTCTTTTGTGTATAGCCTTGTATTTGATATTATATTGTAAGAGTATATTATATTTTACAAAAACAGCTGTAAATAGAAAATCTGAGACAAAAATGATAACCTGGAAAATGTACTTAAAATAAAATTAACCTGATAAATTTCCATACGTAAAACTGTAGGCACACTGACTTATTTCGGTTTTTGTATGCGAGTTATACGTGTTGTTTGTATGTTATGTATGACTTCCTTGGAATTAAAATAAACGTTTAGTAAAATTAGTAACCCCTACTATTAAGACTATTGGTTTTAAAAACTGTTCAAGCAATTAAATTATTGAAAAAAAATTATATAATCTATAGCAAAATTACCTCTGAAATGTTACTACCAAACTGTACATTTTCGACGTCTAACTTTGATAAAAAGAAACAGACACTACTATGTGCATCATACTCTTGTTTAAAATGTATTCCTAATGCATGAACCAATGGGGACATCTGTTTTAAATGTACTGAAGGTAATGTAAATATTAGTTATGACTTTCCTCTTATATTGCTGGATTCTTTGAATCATTTCTACTCCCCACTGTAATCTCAATACGAATTCCTATAATTTCATTTCCAATTACACAAACGTTAATAATACAAAGTGCAAATAGTAAACATGTTTATTATAATTTCTTCAAGTAAATTTAATTAACTGTAATACTACAGTGGGTAAATTGTGGTTTGTCTCATTAGGAGATAAAATGAAAACAGTGAAAACGTTTCAAGCGCTTCACCAATTAGGGCATAAAACAGCCTGTTCCAGAGACAGCTTTTTTTAAATGATTTGTTGAATACAGGGGACACTCTAAAAAATTAAAGCTTTGCAGATATTTTCCATTTTTATGTAAAATGTTAGCCTTCTTAGGTTTCAAATTCTTATTTCCACCAAGATAAAAAAAAAAAGGAACATTACAACATACAACAAATTCCACTCCCAGCGAAAACGACCTTGCGGCCTCGGGTTATGGTCTGCTTAGCTTCGCTCGCAGCGTATAAATTCGGCCGATGGCCTCGGGTTAGCAGGTGCCCCCCAAGGTAAAATCTCCCATGTGGATTTGAACCGGGTACTTTTATGACAGTTTACGTTTTCATCGATTTCGGGGGAACCAAGTGAGCTATTTTTTAGAAAACCCCAAACAAATTTAATTCTAGTAAGAAAAATCTAAAAAAATAGTTACTTTCGGAAAAATGTACTTCCCGTTATTAGTTTTTGGCGACGTATACAACCAACATGTGTACCAAATTGGACTTAAAATGCAACTGGTAGAGTGAAAACACATATATATAATAGGCCTATACACATTAATATATAAAAATTTTAATGCTACCCCAAGCCGTTTTCCGGGACCATTATCGGTGCTCATTTACTACTTCCGACATTAGGTCTTTGCAATAGCTTATCTTTTTATGGAAATTCATTAATAATAGAGTAATAACAAACTATCATCTGCAGATAAATTTGTTTTCTTTTTACGTAGGCATAGGAGCAACCAATAAGAATTGGAAGAAATTTACTAAATACAATGAATCAGAAATAACTTTCTCCAAGAACAAAGTCCATCTGTCACTCTCACAACTTGGTATTGAATATCTGAAGCTGAGATGTGTACAAAGCAAGGCAATGTCTATATAATACACTATTTAACCATCTGGTAACAACAATACATACTTTTGAAAACATAGTCTGGAAGTGTAAAATTTTCTATTATTAAGAATATATATATATGTTATCACTTAAATTTAATAAGGAAAATATGAAACAAATAATGCATATACACTTCTTTTTACTTTTAATGAATTCTGCCGCCAAAAACGATTTTGGTTTCTTTAAGGTTTTTGAATAATTCATATAATTTAATAGAGTATTGTTTTAAAAATGATTTGAAAGTTGTTTTATCTTATAAAAAGCAAACATTTAAATGAAAAATTATATTTTGGTAGCTTATAAACACAGCGTAGACAATTAATTTATTTATTACAACGTTTGTTTTTAATGTTTTCCTAATATTGAATAGTTAAAAGTAATTCCAAGATATGCCATTCTATGTATTGAAGTCCGCTTTTTTTAAATAGTTTTATATTGTCACAAGAAAGAATTATTATTGTTTAAAAATATTTTTTTGTTTATATTGTCCTACTACTGCAATTCAATATTCCTACGATTAAATAGTTTTATGTTTGCCATTTTTCAGCTTTTCAATCAGTTTCACAAAGTCACTGTTGCGATATTACAAATAATAAAAAA
>JAGFPH010000004.1:415615-440593 GCA_018207615.1 Philaenus spumarius
ATGTATTTCTGACATGTATCTAATTAATTTGCCTGTGATTTTTCACGGGGGCTTACTAGTAATTATTATAATTATAAGTTACCCTTAAAACCACATTTACAAAATGTATTATTTTATTATGTATTTAATGAAAATAGTAAAAGAGATGTAATGACGTAAAAATAATAATAATTGAAGTAAAATTAACGTATACCTTAACTCTGTTGAATGAACTATTTATATATTTTATCTGGTATTGCCAATATTAAGTGTGGAATTAATTTTAAATGATATGAAAACAAATTAGCTTATTAACTCAATACGTATTTAAAAATTACAAGATCATACTTGAATTGCGAATTGATTAAGTTTTTGCTTTTCATATATGTCTGCATTTCGCATAGTTGCTACATGTTTGCTAACTATTCAAATATAAACCAAATATCCATGTTTTACCACTTACTGGATGGAATATTTGTTTACAAGACTTTAGCCGAATATAGGGAACTCCCTAATGGCTGCGAGCTGCAATCTGGTACTTCGATGAAGCTGAAGATAGTTAGTTGTTAGAAGTTAGAAGCAAGCAAGCTGTAGAATCAGCCGAAACATCGTTCTCTGGAACAGAAATCACAGTGTTAGAAAATTATAATGCGCCTCCCAAAACGAAGCTCCTCCCAGTCGAAGAATTCACCGTTAACGGAAGACCTGGCTCCTCACATACGATGACTCCCACACCAGTTCAATGACGGTTTCTATGAATGAGGAATGACAAAGCTATACTATGTAGTCTCATGAGACGCTCAGTGAAATAACTTACAGAAAATTATGAACTCTAAAGTATGACGTTACCGCCTTACCAACAAAGCTACTATTGGTTTCCATAAAGATACTTCCATTATTAATAACAGAAAGCAGGATATCTAAAGATACTCTTTGTACTTCCATGTTCAGCGTCAAGATACTGTATTTTTCACTTTTTTTGAAAAGATTAAAATGTAATTTTTTTTAATAATTTGTCTATAATTCTGTTTTCTATAAGTAATGGCAAAATTAAGGAAAACATTTTCTATATTTACTACCCGAAAAAATTTAAGTTTTTATTTTTCAATTTAGATCTTGTCTTTAATAACTACATATTGTTCATGCTGTGTTTACATATTCCAAGGTTTCATAATTAATATGAGATTTTTGGTAATATATATTACTGGTGTCAGGGAAGTTGGTGTTTTTCTATTAATTCTGTAGATTTTTTATGTTACTGAGGGCTAAGTATTACAATTTAAATATTATTAAACTTTCTATTGTTAAGAGGCACTACAAACTAAGACTGTTATGCTGCATGCTTAGGTCATTATATAGATCGGTTCTTTGATAAATTAATTTTTAGTATTATGTTTGTACTTCCATTTTTATTGCGAAATAATGTTCCTGAGCTTGTTATATCATATCAAGGAAATCTAGTGATGTTTTTATAAATGTTATGTAACTTTTAAGGTTGTTTCAGATTCAGAGTACTAAATTTGAATTTAGCATAATATAATAATTACCACAGCAAGTTAAGAAACATAATGATAATTACTTACTTTTGTTTAACAAATGTTTAAACGTCTAACCTTGACGATCGTCCTTTGAAAATATCACTTGTCAAAGACGTTATACTCAAGTAAACACAAAATTTATTCACGACAATCAACGAGAGAAATTAATGACCGTAAAATGTTGGTATTTCTATGCGACGAGTTTCTTTAATCTCAGCAGCGTTGATGCATATTTCATGATCTCGTCTTAAATTAAGACATTATTCCATGTTAAAGTTTCCTGTTTACTTAATCTGTATGCATAACGTGGAAGTAGTACACATTAATGTTGCATAAATTCTTGTTTGGTGTTATTGATATTTATGTTAGGATAAAATGTGTCCTTATAAGCAACACTCCCAAACTACAATGATTTCAAACAACGTATGCTACACTAACTATTATACAATATCAACGTCAGCGAAGTATACAAATTTGTTTTTCATATGTTATGTAATCCTACTGATAAAATTCAATAACAGAACAAATCCGGAATTTATTCTATTAACCTTGAAATAGCCCAAAGAAAAATATAGGTCAAATGAAAAGAAACATGTTGATACGAGGAAAAATCACTTTTAATCTAAACACACTCAAACAAAAAGTTCTGCATATACACAAAACAACAAACAACAGTACGCTGCATTTAACAAAGCTGGTCATAACTCAGTGCACCTTGTAACACCGGCACGGAGACATGTCAGTTATATCACGAGTGTTATTTAGTATGGAGTTATATAGATCTATTAGTTGTTGTTTTGTGTTTTGTAGTACTTTTGGTTTCAGTTGTTTAACATAAAACGTTGGACGATTAATGTCCGAAACACGTGGTGTTAATGAATAGAATTTCAGTTGAAGAACACTTAAAATGATTGCTGGCAGTAACAAGCAGTCATTTTTAAGGAGTTTCCTATTTTTCTATATTACAATTGGTGTGTATTTTAGTGAAAAAATGTATACATGTTGTACAATACTAATTTCACACACTATTTGTAGAAATAGATCCTTGTAAATAAATTGATTAGGGTCATTACATCTTTATTGCAAATACATTTTTAAATTCTTCAAACGAGGATTTAATTCACTCGAGAAATAAAATATAATAATATCGCAAAACATAAAACATATTTAATCAAATAAAGATATGGAATATTTTATAGTTTGTTCAAAATAGGCTACAAACTATAGCCTACTTTAGGGCCTAGTGAAATAAAATTTAAAACATGTTGTCCAATACTAATTTCAAAAGGACAAGGATTGTGCAAAACTTTATTATGTAACGAAATCAATTTACATATGCTTCCCTTTACATGTTCTGTATATTATCCATTTTGCAACAGTGTTTTGTAGAATCAAAATAAATAAATGATTTAGTACGTATTGAAGAAAAAAATAGAGGATTTATGGAATATTAAACTCTTGAAACATCGGTTTTTAATTTCTATATTATAGTTTTTTGGAATTATAAAGTTAATTTTTTTATTTTTCATACACTATTTTGTTTGAGAAACATGTTTATTAAAATTATTCTTTTCAACCTGTGTTTTTAATCCCGCATATAATTTATTAGTAGGCATTGTACATACAAAATGGCATCATTTTCAATATAAAGCTTCTTAAAGTCATTAAAGAAACTTTTGAAGTTAACAAAGGAGTTATTATGCGCCAAATTTTAAATGTCATAAATTCTTATTTGTTAATTTAATACAGGCAACAATGGTAATTAACAAGCTCGGGGCACTACTTTGTCTTTTCAAAGCTCGTTTGACATTGTGTGGTAAATATCTCTTAACATTTTAATTAATAGTACACGTTGTAGAAACTCCTGCACGTAGGCCTAATCTGTTTTACTGGCACTTTTGAGAGTTAATTACTCCTTTCGTGGTTTTACTACTCGGTCGCTTTATAAAGCCATTAGAGATACTGTTTATAAATATAATTCTGATTTATAAAAACAACCGATACTGTACCTTTACCTATTGAGTGCAAGTCCTTAAAGCACAAGGTAACCTGTTGCCTTATTTATTTATTTTTTTATTCAAGCATCGATGCTATTTTAATATTTTTCATTTGAAAATTTCCAAGTCTATTCGAAAATAACTTTAAACTTGTTTAAGGAAAGTGAGAAATTTAATTATAATATTAATTTAAATCAAATTAATAATAATTCGATCACGCAGCTAAACGGCTGACGTGAGTTGAGAGAATTTAAAAAAAAATCATGTATATGTTTTAGAATTTCAACCGACTATTTGGGAATGTGGTCGACCCAAGAAGGCACTAAATAACTAAGTTTGCGAAATGTATTAATAGAAATTGTTTGCACCTTAACCTCTAACCCCGGATGACGAACTGCGTTGTTCCGCTTGCAGCAGAAACACATGCTTTGTGAGTTTTCATCTCGACCTTGCGCCCACGGATATTGGACAGCTTAGCTTCTGTCGAAGCGAACAAACTCGCTTTATGGTGCTTTTATGGTGTTTTACGTTTTGATCGATTTTGGGTGTCCAGAAGGGCTATAAGTTTCTTGTAAAAAACTAAATGTACAGAATAATATCCTATATTTATTTTTTTACATAAAATCTAAAAATGTTTCATTCTAGAACGAAAAATCACCAAAAAAATTTACTTCCTGTCAAAAAAAGTGCTTCCGGTTGAGGGATTTTTGGACTAACAAACTAGTCCAAGCGACTTGGAAAATGAACGTGTGAAAATAATTTTGACCAAATAGGACGTAAAATGCAGCCGTTAGAGTGCAAACACATATATACGTAATTATTATAAATACAATATATTTATACACATTTTAAAGACACCAAAATGTGTTCGGTTGACCTTTGGTGCTCATTGACCACTCTCACCATAAGAGTCACTGCAATAGCTCACCTTTCCTATGGCAATTCGCTAATTTTGTATCCACCTTGATCGAGGAAATATACAAATTCTTAATAATTAGTTTTCTACAGCTTAATCTAGAACTCATACGACATTCACGACCTTCCTAAAACTAAAGAACTTTCTGCATAGGCGTTAGATTCGTGTGCCAGCTTGAATGTTACTTGTATATAACTCAAGTCGTACTTTTTAAAGCAAACATGAAGCTAAATATAATTATACGTAACCTATTTCAATTACGTTCATTAGTTTAATCCACAGCTTATGTATAAGCCTTTCCGCGACTAAACAATCCAATAAATTGAAATGCGCCGTTGAAATCAATGTTATTTATTGGGAGTTAAATTAAACGCAAATTTGATTACAGGAGGTTTAAGAACGTAATATATAGTTTCCATTTTATAGCGTTTTACATTTATTATCATCAAGTGTAAATACATTTTACTATAAAATATTTATTGAATAAATTGTTGGCTGGGTAGCACTCACCTTAATCTGGTATACGTATGTTTGCCTGAGCGCTTATCAATCCCTAACACTTTTATAAAAATATTTTTTTAAATCTGTTGTAATTTGTTAAAGTTAAAAACACGAACAGTTGGAACTAAAACTCACTCAATCACATATAAAAAAAAAAAAACAAGGTATAGAGGAAAACACTGAGGAAGACATTTCGTGTTCCTGAAGTATGGAAACTCTTCACTTCCTCAGATCTTCATGTGTAGCCAATTCTTTGATGCCCGTTTGTTTTACACGTAGAACGTCGAGTTGGACTAAGTATTTAAATCCAAGGTTGGAGGTTATTCGAATGGATTGTTTGCATGGTAATTATCTAAGTCTACAACAATTTTCACAGGATTGGGGCCAATCTGTTTATTGTCTTTGTTATTGTTAACGAAAACAGGTGTTATATCAATAATTACATCACCTTGTATGGATTTAAACGTAATACAGGATTTAAAGTGAAATTCTCATTGACATTCGAAAAACAGATTCAATTACACATATTTTCCTTGAAACCGATTCACTATACATAATATCTAACTATCAAAATCTACAGCATGGTCTTTATTCATTTCATCCTTAGTTAATTTTGAAAGTAGATTTTCTTTGTTAACTACATTCTTCTCTTGTATAACAATAAGTTTATTAATCTGCCTTGACGTTTGTCAATAATAATTCAGAATTATTTTTATAAAAGTGTTAAGAATTTGACAATTAGACAGGTAAACAAATAATAAATTGAGGTAAGTACGCAGCAACCAATTGATTCAATATAAAAATACCTCGCTTAATAGGGGAAAATGTAGTCGTTAAAAGACTAAAATATTATATTTATTATGTATTTATATATCCTTAATTGTCTGTAACAAAACTAGTAATTTGGCTTTTAGTTTCACCTCAATTTAATTTTGTAAATTTTTTTAATTATTTTTAAAAAAATCACGTAGAAAAGAGTTTTAGTAATTTCTGGTGTGTTTTGCAATAAACCTTAGAGGTATTATAAACATGGACGTAATGTAATGTATTCATTCAATTTATGTATGTAATGTATTTATTTAATTTTTTTATTTTGTAAATTAAATGTTCTTGTACATGAGTTACGTCTTGAGTTGTGACGGTAGGAGTTTGTAATTTGATTGATAAAATGTAGGTACAGAATTTCATTTATATAATGTTTAATCAATTGGTTCCACAATAGGTAAATTAATAAAACATATTATTTCTTTAGAATCAATATTACAATTTATTTTGTGTAAGTTTTCTATTACCCAAATATTATCTAGTCTTGGTTCGATGGGTAATTTTCCTTTTAATAATTCCTCATTTTGTTTATTCCCTCAAACGGTTCCTGTGAAGATTATTGGTGATGTTATTAGTTTACAAAAATGTTTGAGAATTTTCGAAATATATTACCAACTAGTTGTACAATTATGTATAGTGTTTAACTAATTCAGTACGCTTCTAAATTGCTAAATTTGAACTTTTCATTAACTTTTTTGACCACTAACATTTTGGGTTTTAATTATTTAAAGTTTTCTTCAATGACATTTTGTATTGTTTAATTGAATTCCCAAGTTATATTTACAATAATTTAACACTCGTTAAATTAGTTAGTTCGTGTTCAGATCTAATACATGACTTTCTTAAATCTGTAAATATGCTTTCATATTGTTACCATCAAACTCAACTAAATTAAATGAGATGAACTTTATAACTTATCTTATACAATTTATAATGCCTCTCTTACTTCCTATTTTTTTAACATAATATTTATAATTTGTATTTCTATAATACTCTCTGTATGGTTAATCTACTTAAAGTAATAAAACTTATCACTTATCTTATTTCAATTTTCGGTAACAACCTTATTAATATATGTACGTTTATGCTACAATCCTTAAAGTTCTCATTAAAATAAAACGTTATATAAATTTAAAATATATAATTTTGTGCAAAAAAATAATAATATAAGAACTTTTTTTAGGGAGTGGAAGGGTTCAATAAAATGTTAATACAAAACCAAAGTAACTTACTTTAAAACTGTTTAAATTAATAGAATACACATTCAAAGTTTTTTTTGTACAGACTCATTTCAAAGTGACAAAAATTGTACATTTAGGATATTATTTTATTCCAATCGTATGATCTATTAACGGAATGAAATTAGCTAAATTAACATACATGCAAATCAGTATGCAAAATCTAGCTTTGATAGTAAATTGTGTTACGTTAAACAATTCTAGCGAAATCGTTAACATTGTTTGGTTAAAATAATCAGATACTAAATGAGATCCACATACAAGACTACTTTATAATAAATACATCGCCAATTGTATTTATTTGCTCAAAGCCAATCATTGACCCATTTTCTTTCGTGCTGCAGGAAAAGTTTTTAATAATAACACAACTTCTGTAGAAGAACATCTTTGAATACTTTTTTTAACAATAAAGTTAGAAACTCTTCGATTCGCTACAGTTAGTTACATCTCTAAATTATATTTTTACATAAGTAAATATTACATTATTCAATGGTTTATAGAATATGCCTAAGTAATAATAAATGTTCATAAGATTAATTGTTAAAAGAGTTTTGTAACTGCTATATTTTAAACATAATTTATAAAGCTCGGTTTAATTGGAGGTTACAATTTAAATGTAAAAAACGTAATTATATATTTTTTAATTTATTTAAATATTGTATTCCATTATAAACTTAAAACATTAACATTATCATAAAAACATTATGTAAACCATCAAATGGCTACCCAGATATACCTTAAGGGGGCACTTCACCTTTAAAAAATGTTTCTTTATTTTTAAAGCAAACTAAAGCTAATTATTTTATGTTTTATAATATGAGTGTTAATTATAGTGACGTTTCCATAAGTTTTGGCCCCCCACCCCCTCCTCCCGGGGGGGGGGGGTTAATTTTTACGGATTTAACTAGGCTTCTCTGTGGCAGACATAACTCAAGTTGTATTTGAGATAGCCTCATTTTTATTTTTTTATTTTGATGAGGACATTCCATTCTACAACCTGAAGTATGTATATTAAATTATATAAAATATTTCTGAAAAAAATATGTTATTTAATTTTTTATAAAAAATTTTAGTAAAATCTTGTTTTAATTATTTCTTAAAATCTCTATTATAGGAACTAATGTACTGTATATCCATACTACAGGTTGTACGATGAAATGTCCTCTTCAAAATAAAAAAAAATTATGAGGCTATCTCAAATACAACTTGAGTTATGTCTGCCACAGTAAATGAAAACGTGAGAAACAAAACTTTCGGATAACGGCCTAGAAAAATACTCAGTTATTTGGAGAATATACATGTACGCGTTTCGTTTTTAGGTAAAATAAACTAATTATAAGCATATTATCTATACTTATTATATATCAAATTGTTCAGAAAATCACAGGGAACAAAACTAGGTGATTTTTTTTTTTTCATTTTTATCAATATGAAACCTTTAAACCTTTATATAAATTTTGTTCTGGTGTAGTTCCTGTTATAGGTCACAAATAACACCAAGGCGAATCCCACCTTTCAAATCTGTAATGGTTTTTGTTTCAACACTCTTAAAGTCCTGCAGCGAATATCTCATGGCATTGGTAATAAAAAGCGAAATAAGATGAAGTCTGGAAATTAAAACTCTATCCAAAGTAAACATCAAAATATTCAGAATCCATACGTAAACAAACATGTTCAACCTAGGCAAATGCAGCCGAAACTATACTAACTTTAACCAATATAAACCATTTTCAAACCAAAATCAAAAACTTACAAACTAACAACAATGAGCATATTAACTTAACAAAAGCGGTAACGAAAATGTATCAAATAACCGAAAACCCTGATAAAGAAATGTATGAATATTTTAAAGAATTTAAACAATAATTAGGAAAAGCCGAGCCTAATTATAACGAAAATTTAGAAAATTCCGAAGTGTATCAAAGGAAGCTCGAAATGTTAAGTTTAAATAAAAACGCAAAAACGAAGACCATTTTTGTCAGCAACAACCCACGAAATAAAATTATAATATTCATTATGACAGTACAACAATTTGAAAAAAAAACTAAAAGTTCTAAGACACACACGAAGTATTAAACCGTTTGTAACGAAAACATATCGTTTCAGATGTATAAAAACAAAATAAAATCAAAATACAGTGAGATAACTACAGCACATGGTACATTAAAAGAAGTGTATAATAGTTAATTACCATTATTAGGCAATAAAAACGCATAACTATATTTGTTTAATTTTCATGAAACAATCTACTCTTAGGAATCGATAACATGAAAGATTTAAGCTAAGCTTATATTTCAATAGAAACACAATTAGTTTATCAAGGAAGAATAAAACAGATAAGATGTTGATTATGCTCTACTTTAACACGGAAGAACCCGAGCAACAGGAAACTAGATCCAATATTAGGGTGATTAAAAACTTAGAATTTATCTGTAAGCAAGAAGCAAACACATAGGTAAATTAAAAATAAAATATTATTATGTTAAATGGACAAGGAGTAATTCCATATACCTATTGTTAAGGCCTATAAATTCCACATAGTGTTGTGACGATAAACAATGATGAAGCACTTTGCCCCATAATTAGTTATAGTTTAAATAAAATAAAAATCACAACAACACTAATAGAATTTGAACCACTAGCTAATTTTTAAATATTAGACGCCCAAAATTAAAATCCCCATACATTAAAACGTTATGCAATAAACTTTATCTCAATGGAATAAAGAAATAACAAATTTAAGTAAATAAAATTAAATAAATAATAGTCAGATATATTTTGTATGTTAAAGAGATTAATTTAACTTTTACCAACCAAGTGAAACATATAATAGTGAACACAAATAAAATCTAAGTCTGTAATATTGGCTACAGATATCCAGAAATATACAAGAATGAAGTGTATAATCAAATTACTTCAAATTACTTTATGAAATATTTAAACAAATATTATCAGACCTTCCTAATCTCCATGGACCATCCCCCTTTGGATTGTACCCAAAAAATTCAGACGCCTCAAGTAAACGGAAATTTAGAAAAGCGATAGATTTTAGAGGATTAAATACGTAAACTATTAACGACCAATTTCCATTACCAAACATTACAGACGTATATTACATAAATTAGGAAGATTTCAGTACTGGTTAACAAAAACCTTTTACCGTTTACAGAAAGTATTTAAAAGATTGAGATAGTCAAACTTCAAACTACAATTCGATAAGGCTGAATTTTTATGAAACAAAGTAGCTTATTTAGGACATGTAATAACACTAGAAAGCCCGACAAAACATAAATAACTAAGAATTATCCTAAACCAAAAATCACCAAAAAAATGATTTTTAAGATTAGATGTGGCTATATATTCTGGCTTATTTATTTCAATGTTTACACATCTCTTCAGATAATCCATAAATATTTTAGTAATTTTTGCATGTTAATAAATTTTGTATAATAATCAGACTTTGCAAAATTACTAAAATATTGAAGAACTATACGAAGAGAAATGTAAATATTGATATAAATAAGCCAGAATAGATATTGGAAAGATGTAAAAACATGTTATGCAACAAACCTATTTTACATTTTGATTTTGAGAAAGCATTTATTTTAACATTAGATGCAAGTAATTATCCGATTGGAGCCGTTCTGAATTAAAATGTAAATGAAGCAGATTTACCACAACGTACGCTAATTTTTAAATAAAATTGAAATTAATTATTCGTCAATAAAAAAGGGAATTATTAGCAATCGTTTGGGCAACTAAGTATTTTAGAACCAACCTGTTCTGATGAAAGTTCAACATTTATTCTGACCACAAACCATTACAATGTTAATTTCATGAAACCCTAAATTCCAAATTACTGAGATGACATTCAAAATTAGAAGAACTCGATTATGAAATATACAAACCAAAATACAGACACACTTTCTCTGATACAATAAATGTGTGTAAGTCTGAAATTAATAATTGAACATATAGACCCAGAATTGGAAAGATCTAGCTACGAATTGATTCAATTATGTATATTTTCTAGAATTTGATGACTGGGATTCAAGGTGGTAAACATAGACGAAGATGAAAACATGATCCAGAACATTCAATCTAACTATGAAGTCAATATTCGGATAGAAATTCCAATATCAGATATAGCCTACTCGTTAATTTCGGAAAAAATAAAATTATACTTTATTTAATTTAAAACAGCAAAAAAGTCAAAATTTTCGTAGTAACAAAGTTGATATTGATAGTATAAATATCGGAATACAATTTCAAAAAAGACCCGCTCGAACCGAATGTAAAATATAACTTATATTTTGAAAATATGTTTTATGAAAATGTACAGAATGTATAAAGAAAACTTTAAGAATTCATAATTAATTTTAGTAAAATGAAATATCAAATAAATGTTAGATGTAATTGATCGTAATGAAACTAAGAAACTGTTAGCAACTACCATGTGAGTAAAAATAAGCATAGAGGATATGGTGAGTTTTACCTGAAACTTATAATCAAATTTTGTTTAAATTCTATTGGTAAAATATTAGGAATAGTGTTCAGAGATTTATTAATTACTGTGAATTATATTTACAAGCAAAATATGAAAGTGTCCCTGTAAAAACGGATCTAACTTTTCCATCGAGACCTTTGGTGATAATAGCTGCAGAAACAGTAGCTGTTGATAAAGCGAAGTTTGTAACTATAATAGATAATATTATATAACTATATATATATCTATTATAGTTACACACATAATATTAGGTTTTCCAAACACCTGTGAATGTGTAGAATAGCTAGTAAGCATGTAATCGATATAAGCGACAAACTGAGCGTGGAAATTATCGTGTCTGACAATCTGACTAATTTAATAACAAGATAATTAAGAAACTTATGAAATTGCATGAAATGAAAATTAATTTCATAAGACCACTACACTTCCACTCAAACGGACGTTGTGACGTGTTCACTTCACATTAGTCAAACCTATCAGATTAATAAACAATCAACCATAATTTAAAATGATACAGTTACAAAGAAAATACAAATACGTAATAGTTTACAGTACGATAAATTCCGTCACAATACTAACACCCATTGGAATAATATATGGACACGTAAATACAAATTAGATTTTTATGTAAACCCAGAAAACAAAATTATAGATGCAAATTTTAATTCTCATAAAGAAAAAGCTAAGATATTATATGAAAATGTAAGTGAAATAGGCGGTGCAACAAGAAAATAACTAAAAAAAATAATGTAAACAAGGAATCACTTCCGGAAATAAAACAAGAAGTATTTATTTTTAAGTAAGGCCAAAAATAAATATAATAAAGAAGAAATTATATCCATCAACCCCCAAAGGAAACAGCGGTTATAAAAACAAGGCATTTTAATACAAAAGGAAAAGTAGGCCTACATTTGTCAAACATTGAGACCCAGGAAAACATGAAAAACTTTCATTCGAAACTTTATACTTATGTCCCAGGTGCTTTACGCTGCAAACAGCAACCACAGCAGAAATTAAAGACATCTCGAAGAATGTAAAGGGGGGGGGGGTAATCCCAATAGATCTTGGCGAAGCGAAACTTCAAACATCCTACCACACATTTTTACGCAATTTAAACCTAGGAAAATGTATATCTCAATAATGTAGGAAATTATAAAAACACATCGAAGTAAATGTACCTTCTAAAATGAATGTAGGAATTAATACTGTTGTAACTAAAACATTTATAATTGTTTACATTTATTTTTCAATAAGTCAATAGTTTTATTAGTTGGTCATTTGTGTCTTATATTAATATTAACAAAATAAGAAATGCGTTTTCCAAGTAGAAGTTAGATAGTAAATCATTACGTCATATACCATTATACTAACCTACACCAACTAACTATCCTACAACAATAACCTTCGGAGAAGTAATCTATACATTGGAGGGCTGTTACTGTAAATATAATTTATTGAAACCCCCGATCATGACAATGTTTTTGCATCATATCGTTTCGTTATCGACTAATATTCATATTTTAGATTTTTTAAATATTATTTACAAACAACAAAAGTTATCTACACCTACCTAACTATACTGTGGGGATTTTGAACTTTATAAGTGTGAACAATTACAAGGATTGTTATTATAATCTAATATCTTTTTAGTAATAACAAAATAATAAATTGAATGTGCCTACTCACATCTTAAAAGCATAATAAATATTCTGTGTTAGGAAACAGACATGACAGAAAATGTGCCACACTAAACATTTTGCTTAGAGAGCTGAAATAAATTTAGGAAAACAAAATAAAACATCATACATTTTTAATCATATGCTTTCTTAAATCAATGGTTTTAAACAAAAATATAAAATACAATCATTTATTCAGAATTAAAGTATCCATCGTCAGTAAACCTATATTTTTAAATTAATATAAGCTATACATTTTATGATTCTATTAATACTTCAAACCAATAATAGCTGAAATCTTTTTATATTAACAAATTAGGTAAAATAATTTATTACAAATAATTATTATTGCATGTTTTTATTACCTTTTTAACACCGTACTACGTTTCATTCTTCTGGATTTGGCCTCCAAATCTTAGCTTTTGACCTTTTTGAAATACATAATTCGGTTTTGAATACCTTTTTGGATATTATCTTACATTAATTACATTACATATATGACTAAATTCTTAGAAAAATATATTTGATACCTCAAAATCTTTTCAATCGGTTTTATCCAACAAGACAGTTGAACAAAATATTCTTTTTTTTTCAGTACCAAACTTGTAGCAGAGTTTTAGCAACATATCAGTTTTAATCTCTAAATAATTACGGGTTCTAACTGTACCATAATTTACTCTTTAATTATTGCTGCAGTCAATTAGTGAGTTGAATATTTGGAATTATGTGCATAAAGTTGTATTTTCAAATAATATAATCAAGCACAGTACTAATACGTTCTTATTACACTTTAGACCTTATAACTAAGAAAAGAACCTCCCTTTTGTTATAAAATAACATAAAATTACCTCAGTCACCTGAGAGCGTGCAATAATAAACCTGTAATAATTATCCTTTCCTTAATGGTGAAACGACTACGCATAATGTTTGAAATGATAATAGAATGGTGAAACTAGCATATGTTTTTGTTGCTAAAGAACATATTAATTTACATATTGTATGTCTTGAATATGTAACTATAAACATGAATTTGTAATGTTTTAAACAGTAATATATACTTTGGTGTTTAATATATAATTTATAAAACTTACCTGGACTTGATTCATACTTTTTTAACAAATATATCAACTATTTTAAAAGCATTCCTAATATAATACAGTGTGCGAATAAATTCTTATTACTGTTTAAACTTTATAATGAAGAAATAAAATAAAACTTTTGTGTTATAATAGCATCAAATTACCTCTGTGGGGCAAGAGCGTGCTGTAATAAAACTGTAATAATTATCCAAGCCTTAATAATATAATTTATATAAGAGAAAATTACTATCTACAGTTTTTATAATGTTAATAGTTTTGTGAACATGGTATATGCTTTGTTGATAAAGTACATATCAATTTACATATATTGTATGTCTTGATTATGTATCTATGAACATCAATTTATAATGTTTCAAACTACAGTTAGTGTTTTGTATAAAAACTGATGTACGTCGCAAGAACGTACTTTTTATTTAATACACTCATGTATAAATAAATTCATCTGAACTTAATTTATGAAATTTTTTTTTAAATTATGTCAATTGACATATCAGTTGAATATCCCTGATTTATTTTACATTTTTAAGTAGTTTTTGCTGAAAATTAACTATTCGTTCAGGTGTGGGATTGTCCATTTTGTGTAATTATGTAATTCCCTCACTACATCAATATCGACCATACACAAATGAGGGAATTAGCATTGTGGTCATAGGACTAATGAAAAGCTGGATGTAGAACATACGGAAAAGCCAATGACAGTATGTCAGATTTAAACATACGATAAACCTAATCAACCGAATTAAACACCGCAATACCATCTGAGCAATGTCTACTCCCAGGACACAAATGTTTAAAAACAATAATATTGAAGAAGCTACATATTAATATCACTACCGATTAGAGTGGTACATTTTAGTGTTAGGATTATAAAAATTAAGTTTATGTATCACGTTTCAATTAGAAACGAAATTATAACAGTCATTTTGACATTATTTGTTCTTCAAAGGAATGTTTACTACATTGCTTGAATACATTGCACCTTTAAACACAGTTTTCAAGTGCAATCTAATAAAGCAACCGAGTTAAATCAACAATGGAAAAGTGCTGTCTTCTACACAAGTGTTTTAAACCAACAAATGAACCGTCAAAGTCGTTGAAATACCTGCGACTACTGAAAATAACTTGAAGTATACATAATATTGACTTAGTTATGTTTTAAGTTAATCCAACTCTAGTAATGGAAGTGACAATAAAAGCGTTTAAAAAATCACCAATATGATAAAACTCTTCTTTCAATATTCTACTAAATCATAGTAACTATTTTAGCATTTTATACATGTATTACAATACATAAAAAAAAGGAAATTGTTTGTGTTTACACATTTATGCCACAATGCCATCTCTCTAAAAAAAATATTTTTTACAAAACTCAATTCAATTCGTTCTTTAGTATAATAAGTAAAATTGATTATAATTGTATTATAAACTCAACGCCTGGAGAAGGTGAAAAGGAATAAACCTTGTTTCATGATACATCAATTTATCTTAGGTTTAACAAGATATCACCTTCATTTTTACGTACAAAAGAAATATTTACATAGGTATTTCTGAATAATTTAAATTGTAGGCTTATTGAACCTTTCCAATACAAACAATAATAATAACACCTACAGCTTTATGGGTACAATTTTTTTATTCTGTTACTACAAGAACGATTGGAATAATACAACTAAAACAATTGTTGTAACTATCTCGTATTAACATGTTGTACGATCTCTATTTAACCCTCCAACTATGCATGCTAATTTTTTGCAATACCAAGCCATTTTGGTGCATGTTGCAAGGATTTTTTCAAAAATTCGACAACTATAGTAATTAGGCTATACCAAAAACTAAAAGAGTTTCATAGCTTTTTTTGTAGAGAAATGTTCAAAGAGTTTATATATGACAGTAAAAAATGTATTGATGTAAAATTTTCAAAGTTATAAGATCAAGAAACAAAAAATGTTCAATAACGGAAGAAAAAAGTTCAACTTTAGGCCTACATAAAAAGTAGTAAGTTTTGAAAAATACATAGCTGACGAATTGGCCTAAAACACAAAATCAAATCAATAGTTCAAACTTATGGAAAATTTCGAAGTATTTCTTACATAAAATTACAAAAAAATCCCATGAAACACACTATAGAGGAAACAAACACTAAATTACATATTACAACTAAAAACTGGGACATCAGCATGCTGCCATCCCAATCATTTCATTACCTAATTATAACCTCAACGATATATATATATCTAAGTAAATTATATGAAATGTCAATTATATTTTATAACAAAGGTTTTAAAGTAACCAGCAAGCCTTCTCGAATACAAAAACCTAACGTTAATGATCAACGAATAATTCAAAATATGAAATCAATCGTTATAGAAATTCCACACGTTGTGAGACGTAGCATAAATTACAGTTTAGCACATAAGTAGATCGTGTACAGTTTTCACGCAATTTTATAAATCAATTGAAATTATATAAGTGGAAGAGGTTGTAAAACGTGAATACATTTTTTCCCAAACAGTTGAACCTATCGCTCATATTTAAAAACCAGCTGCTGCCCTAAAACATTATAGTTTAAAAGCATTGTATGAGTATCCAAATCACTATTGATAATAATATTTTTACCTTTTTGTTTCCGTCTCGTGACTTCGTCTGAGTTTCTTATGTATGACGCGTTTCAAAAACCATGCTTCATCATGAAATTAATAAATTAACAGTTCACATCACAAATACACAACAACATGTAACTCACGACACATAACATATAAAAATTGCCCGATGGACGTCTACTACGGCGGGCGGTCGAACGACAACTAAAAAAAAATGTATTTAATAATCTGATGATGAAACATAGTTTTTGAAACGCATCATATATAATAAAGGCAGACGAAGTCACAAGACGGAAACAAAAAGGTAAAAATATTATTAAAATTTAATATTGAATTATAATTAGTTGTTGAATTACGGTAGCAGTCAATCAGTGGACAGAATATTTTTAAAAAAATCACGGCGCCGTAGATAGTTACTGTACACAGATTTGGTTTCGGATAATATAACCAATGTGCGAATAAATTGTTATTACTGTTTAAACTTTACAATGAAAAAATAAAATAAAACTTTTGTGTTAGAATAGCGTCAAAATACCTTAGTGAAGTAAGAGCGTGTGGTAAAAAACTGTAATAATTATCCTAGCATTAATGATATAATTTACTACATAATGCCAAAATAACTATGTAGAGTTTTTATAATGTTAATTGTTTTGTAACATATAACATATGACTTTGTTGATAAAGTAAATATCAAGTTATATTTTTAGTACGTCTTGAATATTTATCTATGATTATCAATTTAACGTTTTAAAAAGTAGTTATTGTCTTTCATGAAACGAACGTGAATATACTTTGATGTTTAATATTTATAGTAGTTTATAAAACTTACCTGAAGTTGATTTATATTTTTTTACAAATATATAAACTATTTTAAACTCTAATAACAGTCTTAATACAAGGAATGAAGTATACACATTATACTATAGGTAGTTGTTTAACATGCAAATTTATAAAAGGGATTTTATTAATTAAAAGTTTATATTTTATGAGGCAGGACACCAAACATAAAGAATATTTATTATTATTTCAAAATGTTTGCTTTACAATTTAAATAGTGTGTATTAACGAATATTTAAAGGTATACCTTAAAACCACCCTCCACCACCAGGGATAGGAGTGGGAGTATTTTTCTGTAAATCAATATTTTTTCTGGGAGATATCAAGCTTTCTATTGTATTAAACTAATCTACAAACTGTATCAAGATTTACTTTTGGAAGCGGCAATATGAAAATCAAGTGTAAAAATTTTAGTTTTTTCTAAAACTCTCTACGTTAAAAAACATTCTAGTATAAATGTGAAAAACAGTAGCTCTCTATCTTTAAAAATTTTAGTTATTCTCTACCAATCATTGCAAAACACCAAAAAGTTCAATGTTAGAACGTAAAAAACAACAAAAAACAATGCTGATTTGTAAAAACAATCACTTCTTTTTTATAGAAATATACATTAATACCATAGTAAAACCTCACTAAACCTGGAGACCAGGTAACTAGTCATATCCTGTCAGCTTACCACCGTTTGCTTTACTAAGTATTCCTTCCCTCTGAACACAGATATGAAAAGCTATCTGGTCTCTATCAGAGATTCGAACTTGGAATCTTCTGGTCAATGTTCATAGTTTAGGAGTTATTTCACAAAAATTGTGCATTTTTCTTAAAAGTTTTGGTTTACCGACTTTTTAAACAGGTGTAGCCTTTCACCGGTAGGGTTTAGAAAATAACTGAAACTACTTGGAGATTGGAATTTTAAATCTCTACAACTCTCATATTTTACATATTTACGTCAAAACTGCTAAAACGTTTGATAGTTTTACTTTAATTTATTTTTGGCAGTAACTTTTGAAACCTGTTATTTGTTCTTAAATTTACATGAATTTAAGTGGTATAAAGTTGTGCTTAACTTTATACGTTAATAAACAACCAGAATTTGTTATTGCACGTGGACAAAGTCACGAGTACATACAGCTAGTAACATATAAAAACTATTACTATTATTGTTATTATTATTATTATTTTTACTATAGACACCTAGAGTATCGGTATCTTTAATATTTTTCAATTTTGTTTTAGGGGAATCAAAAATTGTCTACTGTGACAATCACCCCCATTTCACCCCAGTTTTGAACACACAGTGACCACCATCAAATAGTATAGAGCCAAAATACTAAACACGCATTATACATGTCACTCAGCATAATTTAATAAAACAAATCTAACCTCCTTACCGTAAGAAATTATCCTTCAAATACTTTGCCCAATAAATCTTTGACGAAAAATTAAATTCCCATCAGGGATTTTATAGCTATCATTCTACATTCACGTCAGCGTCTTTGTTGTTGTTTTTTTTTTTTTTTAGAACCTAGAAAGCCTGAAAATGTCATGCATTTGTTATTATGATTTATTTTTTGCAATTTTTCCCTGTTTATTCTGAATATACCAACAATTAGTACCGGTCCACTGTGAAGATAAAAATCTGTATTAGTTAAAGTGTTAATATAAAGTTATTTAAAATCAGAAACTCAAAGTAAAAAAAGAAGTAACTATTCACCAAATCTGAATTTTAATTTAACATTTGAAGATTTAGTAGAGTAAAGATTACAATAAACTAGTTTGAATTAGTACTTTGGCTGAATTTTATATCAAAACTTCTTGTTTGACATTCTTTAGTATTATGTCTTAACATTGTCACTGGACAAGTCATAGGAAACTCTTCGAGCCTTCTAGCTTACTCTAATAATTTAAAGCAGATTTATATACATTTAACTAGGAAAGGATTTTTTACTTCTTTTTTTTAAATCACCATAGAATCTAATTTAGTAGGGGCTCTGCCCCTGCTAGCTTTGCTCGCCAACCCCTTTGTTAGACATAGATCGAAATAGACACGCAATATCGCCAACATGTGTCCACTAAATCCCTAATTTTGTCAATAATATTTTAATTGTTTAAATTTTTTAACACTAATTTTAACTATTTTTCGAATAAAAGTAGCCTAAAATATTCTCTTAAAAGTCCTCTACATGTTAATGAAAGTTTCATCAAAATCGGTTTAGCCATTTTGGACAAACAGACAGACAGACAGGCAGACAAAAAATGTATAAATGTGTGTGTAGGTTTCGGTAACGGGTCAATAGCCATTTATTTTGTTCAGATTCATGATGTCTTTAAGAATTACAGTACTACCCAGTAATGAAATCTGTAAACTTTTTAAATGCATTCATTTGTAGAAAGTCGACGATAATGTATTTTGTGTGCTATTATCGAATTGTCATTCACGCATTATGACGAACTTGCTATTCTGGTGAACTCAACATTTTCAATTTAAATCAATTTCATGAACATGAAAGTTTAAAATAATAATAATAACTTGCATTTTTTTACAATATCCATAGTGTGATGTTTGTAAATATTTACGAATTTACCCGAAAAACTTCAAATTATTATTTTATTTTACACATCTGTTGCCTTTAAAAATAGATTTCTGCATTTATCGAGTGTACAAAGAGAAGACCTATGACTATGAATGGTTTGTTGTGTAAAACTGTCATGCTTAAAGTATTATATTTCTGTTTCAGCTCATCTTCTAACGATCTTATATCTCGGAGAGGCGTTTTTAGTAGAAGACATTATGGCTCTGTGGAACTTGTAAGTATTTACTTTTTATTAAAATTAAATTTAACTTGTTTTAAAAGATTAAGAGCTAATGTGCATAACCTGTAATGAAAGTAGGTAATTTCGTGTTTGTGATTTTTAATAAATTTTCGTATTATTTTACTAAATTAAATAAACTTGTTAAACTTATTTGAAAATTAGTGCTCTAACTAGTGAGAACTCATTGCAAATATTGTTATACTTATTGATCTAACAGATGCAATAAAATAAGATTTGTACCAGGGAAAATTATTTTTAATATTATATTTCAAGTTGTTAATAATATCTATAATACTTAGTTATTTTTCTAATTTGAATTTGAGTTCTTAAAACTAATGTTGGAACTGATAAATTTTATTTGAGATATATATATATCCTTAAAATTGTATATGTAAATAAATGTATGATTCTATAAATTCGTAATTTTATTTAACGTAAAACCATCTAAGTCATTGTTTTAAAACGGTTCTTCCTTTGCTGTTGTTTAAAATTTGATATCATAAGTTAAATTAGATATAATAAATAATAGAAAATCATATTACTAACTGTTTAATCCTAAGTTAGAAATTAAAAGCGGTGCGGTACTTAATTGCACAAGTTTAATGTATAATTAAATGTAGTCAAATGGAAACTCTTTAGTGGCTATTTAACAATTAATTAAGTTAAAACATTGTATTATGTTATTCGCAGACATAGGAACAGCTTGGTTTAACATTTATAACATTCAAATAAATGTTGACTAAACAAGTTAAAGCAGTTCCATTAATAGTTGAGCTCAAACCTAAGCTGATGTTGTTGTTTTACTTTTATTTAATAATATAGTCAAACTGCATGTTTTAATTAATGTAATGCAATTTGTAAGAAGCAATTACTGTGTGAACGAAGCATCCCATATACTTAAATAGACGTCAATCTCGAATTAATCAGTACTTAACGAAATTGGACAAAATATTTCGTTATGAAACGTATGCCAGAATATCTTAAACTTTTTTGACAGGTTTTAATTCCAAATGTTTAAACAAATAATCGTATAACAATTGTTTGTTACACTAGTGATATTAAAAAAATAATCTATAAAGTGTTCATAACCCAGTAAATTCTAAGGTTCAGTACGGTATAACATTTTTGCGAGAATAATAACCAGAAAAAATTACTCGCATCCTGCCTTACTAAAAAATCTCTCTTTTCCTTTGTTTGATTATAGTAAATTTGTACCCTTAAGGCGTTTTTATAAAGTTTAAAAAATATTTAGTATATAAGATAAGGGAATGTACGAACAATATATGAAATGATAATAAGAGAAAACTGAGATAAACTGACAATACGTTCTGTTGAGGCAATACAAAGAAGACTTTTAATGTAAGTTTAAATGTTTCTGTGGAGTTTTCGTGCGACAAATAAGACTTGTTGTTGGTAATTACGTTTTCAGAGACTAAAACTTTACCCTCCCATCACTGTTAAATCCAGACTCGATAATTTACTTCTCCAACAGAAAGCATTAATTTCCTTTCCAGTAAAAGGTATCCCGCCGGTTGATCGGGACCCCTTGCTACGCCTTTTTCTTTACAGCAGTGAATGTTGGGTTCACTATACAAGGCGCCGTGAGTCTGGCCACCCCTGGTAAATTGACGTGCTTAATTGAAGTTTGGCTGTTTTGTGTTCTCCAGTTTTCCGTATCCGCTTAAAATAATTCTGGATTCATTTTAATTTGAAATAGATTAATGCTTCACCTGATATTTTTAATATTAACAATATATTTTTCACACTATAAATAAAATTAATTTACTTTTAGTCCTAAATTAGATTTTATACAAAAATAAATTTACTTCAGAGTAAAAAATTACTATCAAATGTATTGTTTTCAATTAATATAGAAAACAAAGTGATAAAGCATTAATAAAAAACTAGATATTTTATGCTTTCCTTACATAGTTGTAAGCTATTTGAGTAAAATCTTTGTTTCACCCATGTAGACAGTAAAATAATATCAAACTAAAAATATTCTAGATGCGTAATTTGGTAAAGCTCTACTACTCGCACTTCATTAAGTTTTAATACAACTCGGTTAGCGTCACTTAAACCCATTTAAAAGTGTGAAATATTGTATAACTGTTGTATCAATCTAACTTTCTTTTAAGGTTTTCTCATATTTACATAACCATACATATGATGTTTCACTTCATTGACAAAGGATTTCCTATAAAATATTTCGAGATCAAAACTCGGTTGGACGTAATGCTCCCAACTTCTACATATAACGTGAATAAATACACACTCAGGATGACTAATCACAAAAGACGTTAGCCGTGACATTGCAGGACATCACATGTTCTACCTCGAGGGAAATTTATACAGCCTGATGAATTGGCTTAGAGGGGTATTTATGCAAACCCACGAGATGTTCAGTCTTTGCTCTATTATGTTAAACAGAGAACTAAACGAAGAACCATAGGAAATAGAATTTATAAAATGCAAATAAACTGAACATGCAGTATTTTAAATTATATTGACTTAAATTACAATTACTGTTTAATCTTGCCAAACAAAATCACATGTATAGTTCAAGTTTTATTATTTTTATTTTAAATTGGAAGACTTTATTTTTTTTAAACCAGTGACATATCAGTTAAAATTCATAACCAATCTATATGGTGTTGAGGAACAAACATTGTTTCTCATGTTATGTTATTTTTTTAATACAAAACACGATATTTTAATTGAAATTTTATGATTACCAATAATTAGTTTGATTACTTAATGGTTACACTAATTTATATTAAGATGGGTTTTTAGGGGTGCGAATACTCATTAATTCGATAGCTAATTATACAATTTGTGCTAAAAAAAGTGTACTTTTTTCTTTTTCTTTCTTTTGCTTCTAATTATTTGTAATTTTTAAGTCTAAATTATTTGTTGTATGTTCCAGTTACCGCAAGTTGAAGTCAATGGACAGGAAGTTAATGGCCGAAGATTTAGAGTTGAAAATGGTGATTCTTTGGGAGAAAAGGAGGAGGTCAGTAACAAATCTGTTTTGTGAACCCGTTATTTAATAAGTAAAATTGAAAAATATATTACTATAGAAATTGTCTCATACTGTTAAAGGCAAAGATATTGGTCAATCGATAAAGTAATGAAACATTCCTTTTACTTTAAGACGGATTCTTTAAAGACTATTTCCAATAAGAGTTGCCGTGATCAATAATGGTTTTGCCTTTAGCACCTAAGTTCACATTAGTAATAAGTACAAAATATATGTGCATAGAGTTTAGCAAGGAATTTAAAATGAAATAATTTATTTTCATTAAGCATATCCTTTAACATCAATTTAGAATCATCGGTCTATTAGTTGTTACTTTCAATCAAGAAACATTCACATCTTAAAGTACTAGATTTTCAAATTTATTGGACGTTTTTACAAAGTGTTGGGTGGTCATTATTCAGTTTATATCGTGCAACACTAAGTTTTTACATGAAAAGATTGACTTTTTAAGTACGTCTTAAGTGATAAAGAAGTTATAATTTCAAGAGAATCTTATGTTTAGAGACCGAAGGCATAGGTTTACCAAGAAGCAATTAGGCCAGAGTGTCTAATTTGAGATTGGCCTGCGAAACACGTAATACTTTCTTTAAAAACATATTTTGATATTACCTAAACATATAATATAACTGTTTTAAATTATATAACTAATTATTTAAATCATTTCAAATTTATAAAAATAATAATTACAATGACATTCTTTATATAAATTTTATAAAATTCTTATACTTGCTATTGAATTTAATGGTCCTACAAAATATGTAGTAAAACTGAAAATATAAATAATAAACAAAGAGTAACACTCTAACTCTAGATTTAACTAGAAAGACAACACTTTTAGGCTAACCTATTCCTGGTTGTCATGGAGATATAGTGTCTTGATATAAACTATCAGACACGGTTTTGTGTCGTACGAAAAAGATTCTTTGTTTAGATAGTTTATTTAGTTCGTTGTGTTAATTACTCTTCGCAAACACTTTGTTGTGTTAATAATTATAATAATATATACTATATTATTGTTATAAAATATTTCTAATCTCTAAAAATGTAAATGATACAATAAAATGATCCAACAATCATATTCTATTTAGTAGGCTAAACACAAACAAAGCTTTACACCAAGTTTCACATTACACTTGATATTACCCTTTAGTATGGCTTAAGTGATACAAGTGTAATCAATAATAGTCAAACTAGAAATACTACCACAACTTATTGTGCAATAACTTAATTTTATTAACTTTTACAAACAAATATCCAGAACAATAAAATAATAAACTCCTGAATCCGTTAAATAAAAATAAACAATAATACAGGGATTTATATCTATTGCTATGGAAATAGAATTGAATGAAAAATAACTTAAATTTAAATTGTACATTTTTAGCCATTTTATTATTTTCCTATTATGTACTT
>JAGFPH010000004.1:460593-489838 GCA_018207615.1 Philaenus spumarius
TTCTTATTTTATTTACAGAGTTAGGGAAATATTTGAATTGTAACAATTATCCCCTAGGTAACTTTTCCAGAAAATCTTTAATTTAAAGGTTTTCCTGGGAACAAATTTCCAACAATGAAAATATTTACCTGATTCATCTCACTAACTTATTTACATGAATTATTACACTTTTATATTATTGATACCGTTGTAAATCGGTAATTGCCCCGGTTGGGGTAAATAGTTGTTTCTGTGTTTGTCTCTCAATCGGGAGTACCTGGGGTGATGTATTTGTACCTTTTGAAAGCTGTCACATGATAAGGCCCTTTAATTTGTTTTCCTTCTAAATTGCAAACGTAATACGTTGATTTACCAATAATATGATGGATTTTATATGGTCCGCTGAATATTTCGAACAGTTTACATGTTTCTCCTGATGATGCGTTTGATAATGAAACATTCTTAATTAATACTAGATCGCCAATATTTAAAATGGTTTGTTTGAGTTTTGAATTTAATTTTGATGCTCGTTTTTCTTGTTTGATATGTATTTTTTGTTTTGCTAAATATAATTTTGTCTCCAGTGGTATGTCCGTGGTATAATTATTTGTAATATATGGTTCCCAAAATCTGACGTCTCTCTGACCTAGATATAGCTCGTTAGGCGTAAAACCAGTGGTCTCATTATGTACCTCATTTAGCATGATATTTATATCCACTATGCAACGTGCCCAATTTTTGTGGTTTAAAGAGCAATATGTCCTTAAACATCTCTTAACTTCACGTATCGGCCTCTCTGCCATATTTGTTTGTGGGTGATAGTATGGGTTAAAAATGGGCTCTATATTTCGTTCTATTAAAGCTCTGCTCCATGCTCGACTACGAAATTGAGTCCCGTTGTCGCTTTGAAGTCTTTTAGGAGTTCCATATACGGGGAAATGTAATTCTAATAATTTCTTTAAAATTGTTTTGGTGTTTGCACATCTCATAGGGTATAATTTTACGAATTTCGTAAAAATATCTAGTACAATCAATATATATTTAGTTCTTCCTATACTGGTTGGAAGTGGCCCTATAATATCCACAGCTGTTTGATCGTTTTTTCCTGTACAAATAATGCCCTTTGCTACTCCTGTTAAAGGGTGGGGGTTACATTTACATTTTTGGCAAGAATCACAGGTGGCGAGCGTTGTTCTAATTCGCCGTCCCATATTTTTAAAAGTAAAACTTTCTCTGAGTATGTTGAAACATTTGTTTGCCCCACAATGTAAGTAATATGAATGACATTCCCATATAAGTCGATTTATGAGATTCTCTGGGACTATTATCAGCCATTGTTGATTTAATTTTTTTTATAAAATGTTGTTATGTAGGCTATATATTCGCTGTAAATTGGGATTATCGGTTGGATCCTCTAAATTTTGAAGAATACGAATAATGGGCAATAATTTTTGATCTTGTGCTTGATGTGTCGCAAGGTGACTTAGTTCGAATTTTAAATTTGGATCTTGTAAACGTTGAATATAGGTTATAATTAATTTAGATTGGTCCTCTTGTGGTATGGTAGGCTTCTGTGGTGGCATTCGGCTTAAGGCATCGGCAGTGCAATTCTCACTTCCCTTACAGTGTTGTATTTTAAAATCATAGTCTTGTAACGCCAGAATCCATCGTGTTAGGCGTGCACTTAACAGTCGACAAGTTTTAATAAACGTAAGCGCATGGTTATCAGTTACAATTGTTAAATCTGTTCCATGGATAATATAGCGAGTTTTCTGGAGGCAGTATACAATTGCTAGAAGCTCTTTTTCCGTGGTGGTAAAACGTTTTTCTGCTGGCTGTAATGCCCTGGATACAAATACGATAGCCCGTTTCTCTCCTTGTGGATTTATTTGGTATAAATGCCCGCCTATGGCGTAGTCTGATGCGTCAGTTTGTAAAAAGAAAGGTTGATGTGGATCTGGATGATGTAAAATTTGAGTTCGTAGAAAGAGTTGTTTAATTTCTATGAAAGTTTGCTCGTCAGCTGGGCTCCAATGGAATTTCACATTTTTTGAGGTTAGCCGAAGAATAGGTTTGATGGTTTCTGAAAATTTGTCTAGAAATTTATTATAGTAATTAATACATCCGAGAAATGATTTTAATTGTTTTCTTGATTTAGGAGTGGGGAAATTTAAAATTGGTTTTATTTTATTATCATCCATTTGTATACCTGTTGACGTCATTGTATAGCCAAGAAAGGGAACAGAATCCCTGCAGAAAAGGGATTTTGAAAATTTAACAGTCATATTTGCGTCAGATAATTTTTGGAAAATAATCGAAAGATGTGACAAATGACTCTGGAAATCTGGGGATATGATACATATATCGTCGATGTATATTAGGGTGAAGGATTCTACACTGTCACCAAAAACTTTGTCCAATGCTCGTACTAGTGCAGCTTGTGACGTAGAAATTCCGAACGGAGTGACAGTATATTGATAAGTTCGACCTCTAAATTGAAACACCGTGTACTTTCTTGAATCTGTGGATAACGGTATTTGCCAGTATGATGCAGTGAGATCGATTGTGCTCAACCACTTACAATCCCGACCTTTGGCCAATAACTCGTTAACGCTACGATTCCGTTCAAAATCTGGGGTTGTAATCGCATTAGCCTTACGCGCATCTAGACACAGCCTTATTTCACCGTTCTTTTTAATGATTGGTATTATGGGATTTATGAAATGGCTATTCGATGGTTCTATGACCTTTATTTCTAACATCCTATTTATCTCACGTGACACGGCTTCCTGGTGTATCAAGGGTACTGGATACGTTTGTCCTTTAAATGTGTAGTCTTCTTTTATTTCTATTGAGTGCGTATATTTAGTGCAAAGTCCAGGGTTATCCGAGAAAATTGTTTTGTATTGTAAAAGTAGTGATTTTAATTTTACCCTTTGCTGTGGTTCCAGATTCATATTATCTTGTAATGCGTTGTCGATTATAGATTCATTTAAAATTATTTGTTTATTTTCTGTGCCACATTTTGAGTTATAATTTACATTCATATTATCATCATGAATATTATTATATCTTTCATCATATTGATTCATATATTTATTAGTGATGTAACACAAAATTCCTTCATTAACGACATTTTCAAACTTTCTTACGATTATTTTCTTATTAATTTTCATATTTATTATCTTCGTGTGAAAGTTTATAACCGACTCTGTGGTACTAATCCAATCCATACCTAGAATAACGTCTTTAATTAAATTTGGCACTATTAAAGCATGTAACCATAATTCTTCGGAATCTATTTTAATTTTTACCATTACAATTCTGGCGACTCTCCTAGTTTTACTACCCACTGCGGTGTGTATCTGTATATTTGTGGTAGGTAATTCTTCGTACTTTCCCATAGAATCTTTGTTCTCCCGGAACCACTGTTCGGACATACATGTAACGTTGGATCCTGTATCGATTAGGGCATATGCACTCTGTTTTCCGATTTTAATATTTATCTCCGGACATTTTATGAAGTTAACATCTGGTTTATTTGGCAACTCAACCTCGTCTTCTTCTAAAAGAAAATTTCTGTTACAAAACATATTACTTATTGTAATATTTGGGTGTGATACTAATCCAGACATAAATTTTAGTGGGTTAGGCCTTATATTTCCAAGGACATTGTGTGGCACAGGAATAATGTCATCGAGCTTCGCATAGTCTGGAAAAATGATATGGTTCGCGATCTCGTGGCCAGTGACACATTCTGCGCTCAGCAGTTTTCCTGCTGGGTCACCACATTTGGTGAACTTGTTTCTGGACGACTCTTGGCTTGAATATTTTCTGCTACCGTGTGGCAAACGTTCACCTGTTCCTGTGTTGGATATCTGGTATTCCTGGGTCCGTTCTGTCTTGTTTGGTCTCTATTATTTTCTGGTCTTATATTTTGATAAAATCCTCTATTGTTATTGTGTGGTCGAAAAGGAGGTGATGTGTGAATATATTGGTTATTTCTTTGGGGGTATGGCCCAACTTGGTGTCGTGGGAATGGAGGTGGGGGTCCTGGTGGGAGTTGAAAATGTTGGTGGTGAACAGTTTGAGATCCACGATGATTAGATGGTGCTTGTGAAGGTCTGTAAAGGAATGGTGTTGGTCCTGGTCTCTGTTCTCTGAAGTTAGGTCTAATTGACGGTTGGGAAGGTGAATATGGATGGTGTATTTTTCGCGCTCTTATGTTCGCGTCTTTGAGATCTTCTCTTTGCAGCAATAACTCAAATTCAATAATTGAGTCAATCCTCTGAACACGTCTCGCATCTTGCACTATATCCTCATAATGTTCGGCTAAACAGGTGACAATTTCATCCTCCGTCAAGGGTGGTCGTATCGCTTTCAAAGTAATAACCCTTTCTGTAAAGTACTCAGACCGACTAAGGGTACCATTTGGCCTATATCTTTCCACTTCCATTCGCTGTCTGATCCCTCTCTGCACTTCCCTGCTCCAATATTTGGCTTCGAAAACCTTTCTAAAATCTTCCCAATTATGTACATCATTTTTGACTAAGGCAAACCAACGTGAAGCGTGGTTCTCTAAGCACATCTCAATTATGTCTATTAGATTTTCTGTGGCGTCGAGGTTGTTGTTAATCGTTCTTCTCTTTTCGTAAAACCTTTGTATCCTCCGAAGATGTTCTGTGGGGTTCATTTCTCGTCCATGAAACTTAGGTACTGTGTTCTCTCCTATTCCAGAAATCTGACCACTACAGCTAACAGATATTTGGGGCGGGTAGTTAAATTGTTTTTCCATTAATTCCTTTTCTATGTCCCTAATTTTGGTATTGTGATCTCGGACGTCCAGTTCGATTAACTCCAGCTGTTTTCTTTGTCCCGCCATGACTTTCCTTTCTTTCTCCATGTTATTCTCTAATCTTCCCTCTAACTCCTGACATCGCTGGTTGACTATCCGTTCATTTTCAGTGTTCATTTTCTCTTCTTGGCAGGACAGCAACTTCTGGATCCTTTCTGTTTGGTTATCCAACTGTATCTGGACCTGTTCTTGAGTTTTGATGGTGACTTTATCTAAATCCACCTGGATGTCCTCTCTCTGGGCCTGGAGTTCGCTTCTCCATTCTTTGCGACTAGTTTCTCTCTGCATATCCAATTTCTTCTGTAGATCTTCCTCCAACTGGTTCATTCTAGTCTTTAATTCATCCTGTACTGAATTTAGGTGTTTTTTCACATCTGTCACATTTTGGTTGATAATATTTTGATTTTGTTTATTTTCCTCCAGCTGTTTTTGTATATTTTCTTGATTTTGTTTATTTTCGTCCTGAAAGGCATCGAAACGTTGCAGTAATATCTCCAACCATGGGGGTTGAATTTCAGATTGAAATATGTTTCCCGTTTCTGATTCCATGGTAGTGTCGGTATTATGATGGTACTCGGTATCTTCGCTGACAGGACTTGCCCGAGGGTTGGGTGTTACCGGCATGTCGTCGTTCGGAAAAAAATCGCCTATTTCTGTTGTGTCGACGCGTTCCCCTGATATCACGTCTTCCATCCGGCGGTGTGTTTTTTCTGGGATCCGCGACCCTTCCATCGTTTCGTGCTCAGTATTCAAATTTGACTCCTCGATCACGTCTTCTTCTCGCTGGGACGCCTGTGTGTCGGGCAAGCCTTGTGTTTCTCGCACCTTTAATGTAGGCTGAATGTTCTTTCTCAGATCGTATCTCTGGTTATTTTGTTTATCCATTTTGATTAGTTTGTTTTAGAATTAATTATTTAACTTAACTAACACACAATATTTTATAAATCAAATTGTTAAAACTAATTAATTTTAAGGAGTTATTTAGGGATACTTTAGGAAAAAGCCGTCACGTTGGGCGCCAAATTTACTACAACCTCACAATTACTTTACTTTACAATTAAATCTAAATTAAAATAAGATGGTCAACAAGGGTTACAATTATAAAACAATCTTTTACTTCTGTATTATTACAGGTAATACATAAAATGATATTTCTTTTCCAAAGAACAATATTATTTAGATTATGAATACTAAGTTTGATGATTATAAACAGGTTATTAATTGTTGTTCAATAATTTTAAAACACAAGATCTTAACTCGGTGGGTTGGAGCCGTCTTTTTCCCAAAGTATTTAAAAAGAAAACAAATTTGATTATAGATAACACAATTAAAATATGTACAAAATTAATGAGAGCAAGATTATATGGAATCGTCAAAAAGGTTATTTGGTTAATGGATTTAGTATTATAATGGATCACTGAATTTACGATAGTTTAAAGTTCAAAGGTTCTTGGTAAATCTATATGCATAACATATGTATATATTATTATTCACAGTTTAGTTCAAATAGATAAGTTATCCCTCTAAGGTAACTGGTTTGGTGTTGGATCTTAAAATAGACTAGGCCTAGTTAATTGGAAAGTTCTCACCCAATTGGTTGTTTGTTCTTGTAGATTAGAATTTGATAGTAATTGTTATAAAGGAAAAACACTGAACTTCATAAGCTTCATATTTATTCAAATACCGATTCTTTTCTTTAAATTTCAACAGCCAAAATTGTATCAACTACACTATTCAGTGGCCAACTTAACAATGTTCTTCTTTTGGGGCTTCTCTACCTTTCCAGGAAATGGATAATAACGCCTGATGAATCTTCATATCTTCTGGGATTTGGGTTTGTTAATGTAATAGGTGTTTGGGAGTCGTGAAGTGTGATTTATTTTAATTGTGTCTTTATTTAATTGTGTGGATTTGTTTTGATACATAACAATGTTTTACAATGAAATTTAATAGGATTTTAAACAGTTAAATTATAGAAAACACTTAAATAACTCCTTATTACAATAATGTTGCTATCTAATTTCTAGAATGTATATCTTATTCTTCGCATTATGTTCATTTGATGGCAAGAATTACGTGGACCAATCACAGCGTTTCGTGGGAGGAGTTTACATAAATGAATTATCCGCTTACGATTAAATTTCGTTGGTCGAGGCTTCGGTTTTATATTAATAATAGCTTATCGGCGTTTATTTTAGATTTAGACCAAAGACATTTGAGATGTAAAAAATTGGTTCTTTTCGTAGGCCTGGTTTAATTTTCTAATAAGAATGTATTTTTCTTGTAATCGGATTTATTCTGCCAACTTCTCTTCGATTTGTAATTAGATAGGCCTAGTTTCTCCTTGCGTTTTAACGTAAATCTTTGTCGATTGACTTGGTTTTATGTTGTTATTTTAGCTTTCCTGGATGCAGAATTTAGTTTTGAATATTTTTGATGTAGGAAATGTAGGTCTACAGATTCGTTTTGTAATTTTATTTTAATGAATTCGAGTTGAAAGTCGTGATTTGATTGTACCTTTTCGTTGTAGTATTTAGTGTTGCGCATAATTGTCGCTAGGTGTCGGGCGGGTATGACGGATTAACTAAATGAATGACATTCCAATTTGACTTCTATCTCTCTCGCTCCAATACGTATTTTTAATTTCGTTCTTATTTTATTTACAGAGTTAGGGAAATATTTGAATTGTAACAATACCTTTTTCTTACTCTGAAAATTCGTTAGTGCACTTCAATCTCTATATATAAAAATGTATGTTTGTTTCAGATTTTTCCTCTATAGACTCAAAAACTATTCAACCGATTTCGGTAAAATTTCACACTTTATCCATATAATTGACAGGAGTGTTTAGACGTTACAATTGCTATAGTCTACGGGATTAAGATGGGGTTGTACCTATACTATAAATACAAACAAAACTAACTTCCTACAACTTATAAAATATAAAATTATGTAATATTATTCAAATACAAAATTGTTTGAAATTTAATTACTTAAGTCAAAGGGATGAAATTAAATAACTACCCTAAAAACTAAACATTAATCCACTTACTTTTTATAAATTTACAAAAACTATTCAACAAATTTTTCTGAAATTTCATAATTTATACATATTACTACCAGGACGTTTTAGAGAATTAAATCACTACAAACAAATAGATTTAAAAGAGGTTGCTACAACTTCTATGCGATAAAAATAAATTCACTAAATTCCTAGAAACTATAACACATTTTCACATTTAGGAAAAAGTATGATTTAAAAAATGTTAAAAAATGTATTGCCCTAAGTCTTATGGTTCTTGATAAAATGTGCATATAGTTAACATGGAGTAACATAGGCTTGGCAAGTCCCATTAAGTGTTTCGGATTAGGAATTTATTTACTTTTACTAAACAAAATTATAAGGTGGTTTATTTTTTCAGATTTTTAACGCGTTACTTAAAAGACACAAAACTAATCTAAGTATAATATTAAAGTAGACTTTAGAAATTAACTTCGAGATAAAACTGTCCTTTTAACACAAAACTTTATCTGGCGTGCGTAGATAAGACCAGTCAGGTGTGCCGGTTTCCTCAGGTATATAAATTAGCAGACTTTTATGAAACAGCCATTCATTATAATTTGCCATCCTTTTTATTTCACTGCAAAAAATTTATATTTTACATGAATTGTCAAAAAATCGTTGTATTATTCCATTTCTATGCCATGCTAACCAACAAATATGTAATAAGTTGTAATAGAGTAAGTAAAATTAAATATTACTCATTTCCGAATACGAATAGTTATAAAAATTGCCCACAAGGCAAATTTTATTCTTATCTTACAATAATTAACTACAATAATATACTTTTTTTAATGATATTGTTAAGAGTGATAAGTTAAATATGTTTAAATATCAATGGATATAGTACAAGTTAGGATCGAAATTACGTTATTTTTATGATACAATAAAGACTTTAAAATAACCAAAGGCAATGACATTAAACCAGACATTCAAAATATTTCAATTTCTCTATAATTTATCATTCCGTTTACTAAAATTCTTGAAGACAATAAATATGATCATATTTACAACAATAGTGTTTAGGATTTGGGACAGCAGAAAGTTACCCTTTTGCAGTGAATCCATAGAAATTCAATGTAATAATATAGAAGTTTTAATAATAATACTAACAACGGGAGTTAGTAAATCCCTACTAACTCTACTTTGTATTGCATTATCTCTCTCTTGAACCTGTCCTTCCTCTCTCACTTGTCTCTCCCTATCTTATATTTCTCAGTTGCTAAAGATGGTCTGTGGAAAATGAATTAGGCTTTAAATGAAATTGTTAGTGTCGAAATCTAAATTATTTTTTAAATTTAATTCTTGTTGGGGATTAAACCCCTGATTTAAACAAAAGAGTTAAAAGCAATTTACTAGGTGGATAGATATTACATTCATTGAAAGCAGTTTTTTTCAATTTAAACAATAAACTCCTTAGGAAGAAAATGGGTTGATGGACTTGTTACTTTCAATATACAGGGTGTCCTACCTAAAATTTTACAATAGCTAACTTTTGAACTATAAATACGACAGAGTACTTTAAATGAGGAACCTTCCTTTTTTTCAATGAAGTTTAAAAATCCATTTTGTTAAATGTAAAAAATTGCTTTCATGTGCCAATATGTCACCCAACTTTGAAATTTGTTATGGAACACCCCGTACTTTATAGTATAAAACAATATTTTAAGATTTTTTTCTTCCTGCGCTTTTTGTGAAATCTTTAGCCGTTTAGGAATTACAGACATTTAATTGTTTTAATTTGACGTTTGATAGGCCTACAAATAATTGATTTCTTCCTAAAATGTTACAATAGCTAACTTTTGAATCATTGGGAGTGCAAATAAGTTTTAATGGGGAACTCCTCTTATTTTGATAAGCTCTAAAATGACAAGAAAAACAATTTTGAAAAAGTGCCGAATTTCGTTATAAAAATTAAGGGCTACAAAATTTAAAAAATAATTCAATTACTATTTTTAATATTCGCTTGCTATTAAATATCCTAAAAAACCGTTGGTTGTGATGACAATTACCTGACTCTAAATTTGCCAATTTGGTTAATATGGTAATAAATCTAAATGCTTTCAACTAATGGAATAACTTAAAATTGTATTAATCTTATGATAAAAAGCAGCTGTTTTATTTGTAATATGTAACAACAGATTTCTGATGTTTGAATTACAGTAAGCCTGTTTTGTTTGTATTAAAAATAATTAACCAATTCTAAACTTTCTAAGTTGGTTGGCATGGTAATGAATGTAAAAGCATTCAACAAACGTATGTACGTCGGTTCAAAATAGGCCATTAGGCCTACCTATAATTAATATGTCTTGCTAAGCTTTTGATTCAAATAAGCTGTTTTGACTGTTACAGGGTTGGTAGTGAACCCTGGTATTTTCAACCCTTAAAATCAACATTTTGCAAACTCATTTCTTATTTATACATAGTGATGTGTAGGTACCTGAAAGTTTAAGATCTCTAGCTATCATATTTTCGGAAGTACGTTGATTATGAATCAGTCAGTCTTCTTTTATATTTATCCTAACAGATTATAAAGGTCAGGAAATTATACATCTAACTAAATAAATACCATCTCAGATTATTGATTCGATCAAAAATTAATTACTAAGTTGCAAAGTTTGTCTTAATTTAAAATAAGAACATTTCTTACTTTATATCAAACTTAATCTTTGTTCAGTTTCAATAATTTGTTTACCAAATGTTCACAGCTACAGTTTAAGAACAAAATTTAACTGTTAAGATTTAATCCTTTTAATTTTAGTAACAATTTTGGATGTATTATACAAAAACCTATAACTGGAATATTAGGAAACATTTCGAGTCTAACCATCTGATACAGTATTTTTTTTTAACAAATTATATTTAATATAATATTAATGTATTTAGTGGTGAACTAGACTTCAAGTTTATAAATATGATAACTAATAAATTGTATTAACAATATTTGTGGGCTTAAGAGTTGTAAAACTAATTCTGAGAGGTTGGGAAATAAATTAAACCCATAGAAAGAGGAATATAAATCAAATTAATTTGATTTATTAGCTTTGTTAAAAAATATTTCAACAAGAAATATAAAATCTTTCTTCCGTATGTATGTATTAAGGGTGGCGTACATTTACGTGTATAATAAACTCAGCGCTAGACAAAACACTACCAGAAAGGCCTGTCATACTGTTTTTCCTAGAAAATAAATAAATAAATGATAATCATTAGTTTGTTTAGGGGTTGACAGTAGCGAATAAATAAATATAAATTAATGGATTTGCTTTATCATGAGGCAAAATAGTTCCAGAAAAACGGTAACAGAACAGAGACTATGACTTGCCTTTTATTTTATCAAACAATTTAATATATCGTGCATGTGTTGACTTCATCCTTTGATTTCAGTTTTTAGTCCTTTTGTCAAAAAAACTACAAAAAATATACTTAATTTGAACTGCTAGGTAAAATGTTTAATAAATAAAACTGCCGAAGTAGCCTATAATTTGTATTAATCTAAAAAGTGCAACCTCAAATTAGAGTTAATTAAAAATACTGAAATTATTTACTAAGCACTAGTAAGACCCCGTGAAAAACACGTGTAGATTGCATATGTACGTGAGAAAAAGTATGACTTCAAAATATTAAGCTTAATGTGTTGTAGAACTAGTATGGTAATGTGGATATATGACTGGTTTTAAGGTTATAAATCGGTGAAAATGTAAATTTGTTTACTATTGTCTTTGATTTCTTCTTTCTTGAGAAAAAACTACTTAGACCTACAACAACAAACTATTTCAGCTAACTGGGTTTAAGCCGTTAGAGATTTTAAACACGGTAAATGTACACAGCCTACAGTTAAATATTTTACTCAAAGACCTGAAATAAATTTTGGAAAACAAAACGAAAGATCCCACATTTTAATCATAGGCCTACTTAAATCAACTACTTTAACCCCAAATATTTTAAATATACTAATTTACTTATTTATTATTGATCCCTTTAAAATTCATTTAAGTTTTCATCGACCTGCCTATATTTGTAAACTAACAGAAGGTCAAATTTGTATGACTATTCAAATAGCAATAGCCCAGTCAATTTAGCTTTATAATTCATAAAGAAAAACAAAAAATGGTATAATTTTGCAAATTGGCTTAAAATGTCAGTTAAGGCTTCTACTTTATCATACTAAAATTTCCCTAACGTGAGGCTTGAGATTTCGCCGCCATCTTGGAATTTAAGTACAATTTTCTGGTTTTTCTAAATTATCTCATAAAGTATTATTATTTTACATAATATATGCAATTACAAAATTAAAGTACACAAAATTTAGTACAAAAATTGTATTTAAAGTTTTCTTGTAACTCCAACTGTTTCAGAGAAATATGTACTTTAATATGTAATTTTTCTAATTTTTAGGTTCAATTTTAAAGTGTGTGAAAGTTTTAAAAACAAATAAACACATCCAGGATGTACCAGCTGTTTTTATACGCCAAACTCTACTCATGAGGCTGTTGCTGAAGCAGGAAAGAGATTTTTCCTCGCGTTGTATGGAGCTCCTCAGAAACAGAACACCCTTAATATCTACAGATATATATGTTTTAAACTAAACCCCAATCCAGCATCACTACCACCCACTGAGGCTGCTGCTATGCAACACGCATACAGAGTATACTATCAGGTGTAAACTTGGCTAGGGAATTTCTGGACACCTGAGTCGTGGGGGTGGACCAAAACGACCTTGTCCTTAGAACCAATACAGACACTGAAACAAATTGCTCCAGACTATATTCTGAAACTGATTTTTTGTTCACGTGTCACTGGATGGGGGTTGAAATGCGGGTGTAGAAAAGTAGGAGTAAAATGCACTGTTGCTTGCGCCAACTGTCAAGGTGTTTGTTTGAATGGAGTGACGGTAGAGAACGGCGAATATCTTGATGAATGTGACGTAGTAGACTCATTGTAAATATGTTTCACTTTTTAACCATGTTATTACTAGCAATAATGTTTTAAATAAACATGTGTGAAAACTTATTTTGTTATACATTACATTTGTAAGTATTTTTGTTCTAAAGTTTAATAACACTACAACTAATAGGCCTAAGCACCCATATACCATCTAAATTATGCTGAATAGTTCTATAAAACTTATTTTTATTTTAACTGTGCCAATATATTTATAATAGGTTTACGAAACGTTAACACTAAATATATAAAATGATACAAAGAAAGGTTGACCAACCCTATATCTAAAAATGTTTGAAACCACAAATGGCATCAGAGTGTGAAATATAATTTGTAACATATAACAGAAAAGTTTTTATGTACTCTTTAATAGCCCACATACCGGGTAAAATGGTCAAAAATTTTAGTTATCATATTACGGTGCATATATCTCTAAAACGGATGGAGTTACAAAACAGTAGTAAATACACTTTTTGTAGTAAAATTTGTGTACTTCAACTTTGCAGTTATATATGTTATGTAAAATATTAATCATTTTTGAGATAATTAAGAAAAACTAAAAGATTGCACCTACAAATTAGAAAAATTACATAATTAAGTACATATTTCTCTGAAGCAGTTGGAGTTACAAGAAAACTGTAAATACAATTTTTGTAGTAAATTTTGTGTAATTTAATTTTTAATTGCATATGGTATGTAAAATATTAATACTTTATGAGATAATTTAGAAAAACCAGAAAATTGTACCTAAAATTCAAGATGGCGGCGAAAACTCAAGTCTCAAGTTAGGGGACTTTTAGTATGATAAAGTAGAAGCCTTAAATGACATTTTAAGCCAATTTGCAAAACTATACCATTTTTTGTTTTCTGATTACATTTATTTGCTAGGCTAAAATAATTCAGACCATTAGCCAAAGATAATGATAGTTTAAAATACAGTTTAATAGCTGTATGATTGTAGGCCTAAGTCCTTTTTAGGATTTCAAGAATGAAGTAAACAAATAGGGTTGTAAAAATACACACATTTTCATTGGTTTATATCTTCAAAGCCAATAAATAGCATAGTATAGGCTAAATTAATTTTAAACTTGTATACTAAAACAACAAACATCCAGACATTATAAGAAGTTTGTGTTGACTAAAGTTTTAAACTCGTAAACATAACCCCAAATTATAATTGGTTTTGTGTATTACAGATGATGAGCGAAATCAGCTGTTATATGTCTGAAATTTTGTTATGGTTGACAGCGAACGAAACATATGTATTTAAAATTATATTTATTTTACATGACCATGCATAATATGAGCTATACTATTTTGTTCTCATGTACGTACACTCGCTTTTCTAGGAGTTGATTTCAAGCAAATTAATAGTAACAAAAATATATTTAAAATTTACGGATCAGTTGATTTAAAATTTTGGCACAGTAATCAGCTGTTTACTCTAAACTGACGTATAACCTATTTCTCAGAGGCGTTTCCATTAATGGCTGATTTCATACTTTGAAAACTATTTTTTCTAAATTTATACTAGGTTTATAAGTAAGCGCAATCCATACTAGCTCTTTTAGTTCTTTATTATAACTCCTGTTTTATCGTAAAACTAATAAATTGATTTAGACGTTGCATTTTATTTAACACTTAGTTTTGCAGTTAAATATACGCCTTTATTAAAACTACTCCTTTGGCATTAAACATATAATATAACACGTTAATTTAAATCATAATAGCAAACCTCATTGTTTTCCAAACAAAATACTATGTAACCCCGAACTATTTACTTTCTTGTCGGTCTCTGAAAAGTACAATTGATTCAAGCAAGCAGGAATCAGTTTATTGCATACAAAAGAAGAGACAACAGTAACATAAGCTTATAAAGAAATTTTATTTGTGAAAAGATCTCATACAAAGACGTTCTATCTATAAAATTTTAATCCTGTAATGCGTTAAAAAATTCCGATAGAAGAATCCCTCACCACATCCCGGCTCTTTATATTTTAATTTAAATTAAAAACTTTTGGTTCAGTGACAATCGTTCCCCTTAAAGCATTGTGCACGCCCCTTGCGGAACGTCCGTTTAACAACTTTTAATTAAACTGCTACTCAGTTTGAACTAGCCGAATGACGATTTTAGAGAATAGGCTGATGATACAATTTTAAAAGAATGCTATTTTGACCTAACACACAAGGAATTTAAAAAGTGTAGATTAGTTTTTTTTTAATGAAGTACAAAAATTAATGTTTTTTTAAACTGAGTACATTTTTGTGTATATTTTAGTCTCAGTTGCTAGATTTGAAGTACTAGAAATGTTTCCAATTCAGAATATCAAACGTCATTAATTTGAGGAACATTAGAAAATACGGTTTAGAGATTGACAGGTAATATTATAGGCCAGTCGGTAAAGGTCAATTTAGACCAAAAGTACCAGTAATTTGCAATACGGCTGAATTTTTTTTTATAAGTACATTAAAGTATGTAGATTAACATAAAAAAAAGTTTACCAGTCTATCGATTTCCCAAAGTCGAAAAAAAAATCGATTATCATTTTTTTTCGATTATCCTTAATATTTCGAGCTCGTATGAAGATAGAGGAAAATAAAAAATACCACCGTGTAGGGAAGGTATTTTTCAACAAAAAAGTTCTTATGTATTTATTTCGTCCGAGCAATGGTTTGTCTGGAAAAAATTCTATAATGCAGGTATGTATTTTGCAGCCGGGGAAATCACTAAAAGGGGACATCTTATTCATATATGAAGCGTTGGCTCATTCTAAATCGGCCGAATTTTAATATATCGAATTGAAACTTGACATAGGAGTTAAAATATATATTTTAAACATTTATGCTGAGTCTCAGCTTGTTATCTTGAAAATTACCTGATCTAGAGCCACTTGACTTATTAATGGGTTTCTCGATTTTAGGAGTACCAGACCCACCAATTCATTTTAAACAGCTCCAGTTTAGAAAATTTTCAAAATATCAACCTGAAAGTTTTTTTACAAGTTAAATATATATATTCAAACAAGTTCAAGAAGTATAAACCTTTTTCATTATTTACTTTTAAAAGCACAAGTAAATTAAAAAAGTATAATTTTAGACCTTTTTAGATTTTTCATCAAAACGCTTGAGTTGATCAGCTACAGATTAGTAATTTTTTTGAATATAGTTTTTAAAATAAGTATAGCAAAAAACAATTGTATTTTTAACTTCTGTACCAATTTTTAAATCGATATGTTCAAAAATGTCGGAAATGGAGTCGTTGAATCCAAAAGTGTTATAGTTAAAACGAGATAGGTAAAACGGAAGACTCTTTTCAAGCGCCTCGTTTTTAAAAATAACAAGAAAAAAATCGTTCATACTAACTAAGAATATTTATACTGGTGTACTCAACTTGTAAAACAAATTTGATGTTGATATTCCAAAAAGTTTCTAAACTGGAGCTGTTTAAAATGAATTGGTGGGTCCGGTACTCCTAAAATCGATAATCGAAATCGACTCCTAGATCGGGTAATTTTCAAGATAACAAGCTGAGACTCAGCATAAATGTTTAAAATATATATTTTAACTCCTATGTCAAGTTTCAATTCGATATATTAAAATTCGGCCGATTTAGAATGAGCCAACACTTCATATATGAATAAGATGTCCCCTTTTAGTGATTTCCCCGGCTGCAAAATACATACCTGCATTATCGAATTTTTTCCAGACAAACCATTGCTCGGACGAAATAAATACATATGACCTTTTTTGTTTAAAAATACCTTCCCTACACGGTGGTATTTTTTATTTTCCTCTATCTTCATTCCAGCTCGAAATATTAAGGATAATCGAAAAAAAAATGATAATCGATTTTTTTTTCGACTGTGGGAAATCGATAGGCTGGTAAACTTTTTTTAATCTACATGTTAAGTATGTTAATCTACATACTTTAATGTACTTATAAAAAAAAATTCAGCCGTATTGCAAATTACTGGTAGTTGAAACCTATACCGACTGGGCTATTACTATTCAATAAATTTGTGGATGGGCTTAGCTTTCTTTGGAAATCTTAGCTTAGTGAAGACCACACTAGTAGTTCTGTGAACAGTAACCTCGCTCGTTGAAAATAACAAATGTGGCTTTGAGCTTAGGTTAAAAATAGTGTGCCAGTAAGGAAGTAACCACAACTCACTCACAGTCATAGCGGCCACACTGACATAGCACAGGAAAGAGCAAGACAGCAGGCTCTATTTCCCTCTCCTTAAAATTATAAGGTTTTTTGAAGATATCTAAAGAATAAACGTATAAAAACATGGTTAAAATAAAAAAACTTGGACGGTTTTTAACAAATTTGAAGTTTGCGGCCATTTTGTGAGCTTACCGTTAGAGATACTGAAAAAATCAAGAAATCAGTTTTGTAGAACATCGAATTTGCTACCCGCTTAATGTTATTAGTTTTTCAACAGACATACAGACAGATATATAAACAGACAGATACACAGACGAAATGCCGAATGGTCGAGCTAAAACGAAGACCTCGCTTCGCTCGGTCAATTAAATCTATTATTTACGCAGTGACGAAGCCAGGATTGTTGGTTTAATAAGGTGGTGGTAGGGGTTCATCGGTGAAATGTGATAGTATGGAAAATGTAAAGTTTTACTTTACAAACAAAGTTTAATTAAATGTTACATGTAACGTTAGATAAGCTAAGCCGATCAAGTAAATTATATTTACGCTACATCAATGTTTTTGTTTTCATAACATGTATTTAGTAACAAAATAATATATATTGCCTCTATCAATGAAACGATTTTCCTTCGGTTTCTCATTGTTCGTTTGTAATCAAATAAACTTAATATCCAGCTGTTAATTCGTTTTTGACGTACAGTTTAATCTGTTATCGTTGTATTTGTCTCTGTTATTCTTGTGGTTGTTATCATTCTTGGATATTTAATTACTAATACATTTGTGTTTGAGCTATAGGAGGGTTCTGTCACTGGATTTAAGAATTCAACTCCAAATTTTCCCTTTACTTTTTCACACCTAATAATTATGTTTTCTTACTTTTAAATGGAATGAGTGTTTTATTTAAATTAATAAAGGGATGCCTTAAGCAGAAGAATTAGAGCCAGTCTGTGTAAAATTGGAGTTCCTCATATCAAATTCAAATGAAGAAAATTCAGGTTCATGCAGTTGGAAGTTGATTCAGTCGACTATTTCTTTTTGCCTTAAAACCATCAAGAAATGTACATTCATATCTAGTATGATTATATCAAACCAGCAATTTATTTCTAATTTTTAAACCATTTTGTTAAGTTTCTGTTCTTGTTTCCTTACTTTTACTTCTTGCATTATTAATAATTAATTGTGTAATGCAGTACTTATAGATCTAAAATAAGAGAATAATAATTTGCGATATCTTTCAATTTTTTTTCGTATAAACCAACATAGTTTTAAAACATTTTATGCAAGTCTAGGCCCACCTTAAACATTAATATTTGCGTATTTCTGTGCTTATATATCAAACATTTTATTATTGTTGACATCAAGGGAAGTTGATCGTGTGGACCTTATGGGTCGCACTTTATTTTTGTTGTGATTTTAAATGGTAGTCTTCCTTTTGTGACGTTGTCATCTCGGCTGCCTTAGAGATGGAGTCTTCCTTTGGCGTATGTGCCTTCTGCTCTCATGCGAGCGTACGTGTATTTGTCAGGATGGTGAGGTGGAGAAGGGTCTTCAAAATAAGGAGTCGAAACGGTTGTACTTATTACTTTAGTTAATGTATCACAATTAATCTGTTGGTCCTAAAGTACAACTAAACTTTAAGGTAAATGCGAGTCCACCTTGTGTGGTCTGGAGTCCAGACCAAGGTTACTAACAGCATAGATCTTGCATCCATACGGGGACTATGTGCCGGAAAAAAGGTTGTCGCGAAAATAGTACATGATCGCGCCGCGAGGTAGCGCTAGGGAGAAATCATTGGTAGCATTGTTGTTTCATACAGCTTCCATCGTTTGCCCAATAGATAACGCCACTATCGTCGAATTTCCAGTGGAACAAAATATTGCATTGGATCGGAGTTCTATTAGGTTATCCAAATACAATGCTAACAGACTAAAGGCTTTAACATTTAGCCTCAACCCGCCCTCCCCCATTTAACGATAAACTGTGACATCAGCTAATGTTTGTGTGCAAGCCATCATTTAGTACGACCATTATCAACATAGATCCAGAATTACTCTCTAAATATGATTATTAATTACTAATTTTTAACCTGCCTCAATTAGTTTTTTAATAGCAGAGGGTTAACTTTATTTCCGCGCCTCTCCTTTGGCATTAAACATACTCTGCAATCAAGAAGATTGAATTTCATCCTTTATTTGAAGGTACCCGCCCAGGAATCAAATGCATTAACTAAAATTTACCCCTGAGAGTAATTTTGGCCGACTTCTTAAAAACTCCAAAATAAATTGAACCATTAAAAAGAAATGTAAGTTTACAACAAATGTGTCTGCATTGGAACGAATACACGTGCGTTACATGCTGGTATTATAAGTATTATTATTATTATTATTATTGACCTAAATAATTAATTACCTTACTTTTACACTTGTACTTGAATGAATAAATTACACGCTGAACTATCCTTACAGTGAGGTGGAAGTAAAGTGGAATAAAACGGCAAAATCTGGATGACGCTGAATGGGATGTCCTCAGTTAAAGTGCTCTTATACAGGATTACTCATTTTACAAATAGAGAGGTTCTTTCATTTCAATCTTTAGAACATTTATGTTTAATAGTTAAAGTTTCAAAATCAGTATGTGTTTTAAAATAGTAACGCTCTGAACAATGTACGTAACTTACTACAAGAGCGATACATTCTTGTTTGATGGATTATTAGGGACTATTGATGAGGCTTTACTAACAAGTCCAGAACTGTGTGTTACCAACGGGCATTAATAATGCTATGAAGATAAAAGTTGGAAAGTTATTAAACACACAATTCTTGCCCTCACCTAGCCTTAGAGACAAGACTAAACTAATATTTGGTTTAAGGAAAGTAAATAAATATTTTACCTGCCGTAAAGTTTTGTTTAGAATGGTTTCACTCAATTTAAAATACTGTCGCTTTTACCCGTCAGAAACAAAGTATTCCCCCATCACTATATTCCCAAAGTTTTCTATGAACATTTTAAAACTTTTAATAGAAAGGGAATATCACGGTAGAAATCTGACTGAAACTTATACAAATAGTTGGCGAAAAATAGTCTTTGAAAACAATGGAAGTTGGTTTGTTACGGTTGTACAGAAATTAGCTAAATGTTTAAAACATATTGGAGCTATAAAAGGCTATCCTTAAAGCGTGTTTTTTATAAACTGTCAGACCTTGGCAAGTGAACCAACAATGTTTTAATATTAACGAAAGAAAATTTAAATGCAAAATGTAAGAAACCCCAATAACAAATAATATTTTTCAAGTGGGAATCAATTATTTTACAACGAACTTTAGTTGCTTTATAGGGAGTCTTGAAATGTACACTATAAAGGTAGGATTTAAATACAATATTTTTGTAAAAGGTAATGTAATCGTTAAAATGTCGTTTAAAACTTGTTATTGCTTTATATTTCTCGTTTTAGTGAGATGTTTACTCTAGACTGATTAGTAGCAGCCGAAAATGTACGTAATAAGTTTAGATAAAATTAGTTGAGATGTGCATAAGCTTTACTTAGATAAAATTTTAAACTAGATTGTTGTCATATTATTGGAAATGTTTAGTTGTTGTTTTAATTACTGCTATGTTTTAAAATTTAGCCAATTGGGATAAAATCAGTTTGTTTATTTAAAATAATATGGAATTAAATCAATTTAACGTACAATAAAAAATACGAAAAATATAACATCTTCCAGTCCTTAGCCAAACACTGGTTCAATTTTAAATCGTGTATTGTGAATTTGTTTATGATTATTGAATTTTGTATTTTCGCTAACAAAATTTAATCATTAATATTTATTTATAAATTATACATTTTCATTGATTTCACTCTGCAAAGATCTAAAAACACAGAAAATCAACCTCAATTTTATAGAAGAGAATGGTATTTAAATCCAATATTATTTTTACATTTAAAGCAGAAACTTTATTTGATAAGACATTTTATTATATTAGACTACACATTGACAATGCAAGACAAGTACCACAACTTAAATGACTTGGTCTAGTTCTTGAATGGTGTCTTGTTCTTTGTCTTGCTATTATTGCATAGTCTATTTAATGACTTAGGTATTGACTATAAGTTCATTGCAAAATAAATAACTCTTAATATATTATATTATTTACTGGTATACGTTTTCCAAACCAAATTGATATGAAATCACAGTTTTGATACATCTAGACACAATTAATTCCGTTCACCATAGACCCGCTGTAAATATATATATATGACAAATATATAAATAATAGTGTTTTCTCATGGCAATAAAACATTTACATTTTGTAGCTAATGTTTGAAATTTCTATATAATAGTTCATTAAGTAAATTGTTCATACTTGTACTCCGAGATGTATTTCCCCCCTCTCTCTCTCCATCCCATCCTTTACTAATTTTAAATAAGCTAGTGAGCTAATGCATTATTGTATACGACTTATTCCGTATTTAAACGGCCATGTTAGTCTATATTATAAACAATTTTTATTTGAAACGCTAATTTAAATCTTATCGTTAAGTATATGCTGCCCTTCAAATTGGAGTGCCTACTTATTTGCCAAATAATATATTAATGTTTATTAATTCCTTAAATGTAAGTGATATATAAGTGTTCGTAAAAGTAAGAGCACAGGAAGTAAGATCGACAATGTTAATTTTCCTAAGCTCAGAACTGCAATTTATCAATTTATTAAAGTCTTTTACTGAAACAGCGCCATTTTCATTTTAGAATTAAAGATACTTTTGATTCTATTGATAGCCGATATCAGTTTCAAAACTGAACTTAAATTTAATAAATAATATCCATGTTCTAAATTTTGTTTCTTGAGTTTTTGCGAATTTGGAAGCCTTTGGTTGGAGTAATATTTCAAGATCCATGGAATCCTTTTTTTTTTAAAAAAGAGGTAAAATATAACTTCGGAAAAGTATTACAATGGTCTAAAATCCTATGCTTTAAAGTTACTTGAATTGTTTTTGAGTTCTGGAAAGTAAATTGTTTTTTGTGGGCTTTATTTGTTTTACACAATTTTCTATCATTATCATTAGGCCTACTTGTGTTGGACACATCTTTACTCTTTTACTCGAAAAATAAATTTTCATTAAGTAGGACAAAAAATACATTAGAACACAAAAAGAGCCTTTGTGCAAAACTTCGGGAATGAACTAAATCTCTGAAGAATGGTTTGAAATGAAACATATACTGTAATTAATTGTATTTATATTATTTAATGTATTGAAATTATACTCTTAAAACACTGCCAAATTTAGTCTTTTACTTTCACTTACATTTTGTGTATAATATAAAACAGTTCAATTTGTGGTCTTGTAAAAGATTACGTTAAATCAACTTCTGGTTAAACTACCCACCCCCACACACAAGCTTAGATAAGCCAATTGGTACAATCTAAGTAATAGCATTACAATCATCAAGGCTGACCCTCACACAGACAGCACGCAATGTGTCAGGGAAGCGTCATGGTGGGTGATTTAACACATTCTATTAATGAAGTAAACGTCAAGATTTCTAGCTTCTTGATGGATCGTATTTATCTTGTTCCTAAAAGTTGCGATGAAATCAGTTTCATTTGCTTATAAATAACTAACATAACAAAACTGTTATATATTCATACATGATAATATATTCAACTCGCGATTTTTGTTTTCATCCATTAAGTACCCGGTACCGACCATCTATAAAACAGACTTTCATACTTAAACATAGTAATTTAACTTTAACATATCAATATAGTTTAAGATAAACCAAACAAAGAAATAAAGAAACAAAAATAATAAAATTTAATTTTAAGAACCCACACTTGCGATCAAAAAATATTTTGTTCGTAGGCCCAAATGAAATCGTTTATAACTATCGAAATCAAATGAAATGAGGAGTCAAGAAATATAGATAAATCTTTCTATCTTTTTTCAACATTTTTTTAATAATAAAAATCTATGTTTTTTATTTGTACAAAATCATTATGCAAAACACTTTTAGAAAAACTGGGTAAAGCTTAGATGGATTAGGATTTTGGTAATCGTAAATAAATAAATTCGTGTTTGTTCATTATCAAAATCATGTATTTCGTGTTTGCCACACATTTTTCCTTTTTGTTTATTTTGTATTCTTTAAACTAATAGTTCAGAATCAAACATAAACTACCTTTTCGTTAGAAAGACGTCTAACACACTTTCTTCATCGGGTTACTTTACTAAACGCATCCTTTGTCTCCGGTTTCGTAATGATTATCAAACGTATTTTGTAAAAACTAACTTTAAAATTTAAACAAAATATGCATTTTTCCTCACCTAAATATTACACAGCCCCTTCTAAACAGAGTCAAAAATATTACTATATTTCCCACTATATAATTGAGCAACATGCGTTAATTAAGTTAATTCGTAAGAAAGTTATTACTGCATCACAGAGTCCCCTTTTATAGATTTGTTCGTGGGATCGAGACAAACATATTTCACAATATAAACATAAGGTATATAATATAAATATAAGGTGCTTACTTTTCGTCTGTTTGTTTATATGTGTTTACTAAAAAAAAAACCATAGATCATGTTTGAGGTAGACATTTGAAATTTAGTATGAAAGTGTGTACTTACTGTAAGAGTGTCACCATAAAAATTGAAAATTTTCGTAAACACTATTTCAAAATGTCGGCTATTATGCAAAAATTATCAATATTTAAAAGTACAGTATGTAAATATTTTCGAACAAGTTCATCCATATTTATTACATACAACGTTGTAGGTTATCCAATCAAGTTTGAAGCCGACATTTTTACCATCTTTTATAACTTTTTGTTGTCTTTTATAACTTTATACATTTATTTTGTGCCCCCCCCCCCCCCCCCCCCCCCCACCCCCCCTGCATACGCCCTTGTTATACGATCTACCGAATCAATTATCTCCCTTTACTTGAATAGGTTCGTTGCAATTCTTGTACAACAGATGACTACAAAGTATGGTTAATCATTAAATGTTACAACATTCAATATGTGCAAAGTGTGTAATAACGTCTAAGTAGTGTATTCCTAATGTTACAAGTATTCCTTCTAAACACCGGGATTGATTAGTTACATGTTTATTTATTTGTACGTTAGATCTCATGTTTTAAAGATGAGTTGCCTTACTAATTGAATATGTATGATTACATTTTTATTGAAAATAAACGCTCTCAAAAAAAGGTTTAAAATAAGAAAGTAATATATTCAATGTTCTAAATTCCCTCTACATTTTTTGTGTTACAGATATTTGGATCACCTAGCACGCCCGTCTTGGAAAATCCAGAATATCAGACTCGGTGGTACTTCAAATATTTTCTTGGAAAACGTAAGTTGAGTCAAGAAATTATATATCTGCCTTAGTTTTCCAAATTTTTCTTGTAGTTAAATATAACGTTAAATATTAAACTAAACAATATAAAACATACTATTCACTATTATAGAGTTTGTAGAAAAAATTATTGATAAAAATATATATAAAATTTCTCCACACAGATTTAGCCTCAGATTTGAAGGTACTTTCTAGTACAGGTATTTCTAGTCCTGAAACCAGCATTGTAATATGCCTAACCTTTAAGATACTACATTATTTTTTTTTATCAATAGTTGTTTTGTCTATATGAATTTTTGAAGATAAAATATTTTGTTGTAATAAATAATGATCTAAACATTTGAAAAATAATTGTTTGTTGGCACTTAATTTTTCTGTATGAATAGTGTGCACAGGCTCTGGGGCTCTAGATAGCCCAGTTCAAAATCTATCCACTACAGTTTGTTATATCCCTTTGTCTTAACTAGAAGCAGAGATATAAATCTTTTTTTCACTTTTGCCTTACCCTAACACATGCACTATAATTTATTTAAAAATATACTGCTTGGTAGGCTATTGCACTTAACAGGATACGGGCCATATAAATACTGTCCACATTTGTAGAAATAATGAACTGGTCAAACTAACATTAAAACCCTCCCAATTAACGCACCTACAACTAGAAAACCTGCATATCCGATCATTAGTATATACTCAGGGTGTACCTTATATGGCTGTATCATCTGCATACTGTACTAGCCTATACTATATGGCTATTCACATTCAGATTATATACACCAAACTAAACTAAAACTAATGTCCTTTGTAAAAAACATATTTTTTCTTGTTTTTTCATTAATTTACCATTTTATAACTGTTAAGAAAACTGCATATTTTATCTCAAAATATATTGAGATATTACGGTAATATTTGAACTTAGTCTTAAGCCTCGCCCCTTTTAGTTTTCTTCAAATACGGGACAGGAAACACTGTTGGGTTAGTTATAGTTATTGACTATTGTATCTCGTGCATCACTGAAGATGGCGACTTTGCCGTTGAAACGCGTTTGATTTAACAAGCGTATTAGTTGTGAGATTGTGTGTTTAAAGTTTGTTGTATCAAACTAACCTGACTATTTAGACAGACTTTATATATTATGAAGACGTGTTACTAAAAATTAAACTTTTAACTAGGAAATTCTAGTTTAAATATTTCATTTGCATCTTCTTTAAATTATTCAAACCTAAATGAAAATATTCTACATTGTTAAGATAGTAAATATAATAATTTAATTAGAAATAATAAAAATATGATCTTTTTATAACTGTTAAGAAAACTGCATAATTTATCTCAAAATATATTGAGATATTACGGTAATATTTGGAAAAAATCTAGCATTTTGAAATATGGTATCACCGTAATACTGTAAGAAATATATTTCATAAATTTCATGTTCATGTACAATTAATTAATCCTATTTACATTAAGAGGTTCCTAGACACTCAGTATGCAAAGTTTTTGTTTGTCTCTATTTCTAAATTAGCTTTAGAATTTGTTTGGATGTATTTAGAAAAGCATTTAGCCTGTTGATAACCATTTTGTATATAATTACCCAGAAAGACAACATTACGATATATGTGAAGGAAAAAAGAAATTATAAAGTAGGAAATAAATATTAAATAATAATTAATTATTCTGTTACAAAGTAGGGTAAGCTTTGTATATAGCAATAAAAATTTATTTTAATAATTTGTTTGCTGCAGTAAATATGTTGTAGTAATAATTTTCAGCCAAAGATTATAAATTACAAAACTTAAAATTACGCCCTTTACTTGCTAATCACGTAACTTGCCAATCAACGTTGCTTGTTTCTTTAAGACGGCTTCTAAAGTTGTAATATGTTTAAAGAACAAGTTTGTTTCGTTTGCTTTCTACATTTAATTTAATTCCTTGCAGTAATTAGTTCGATAATTATACCAAAACATGGCTGAAGCGGTTTCTACCAATAAATGTCAATTTCAATTACTACAATAGGACAAGAGTCATTTTATTTCATTTGGCAAATTTTCGAATAATTAATAAAGATAAATTTACTTTGGAAAAATTGTAAAATAATAGCACTTATATACGAGCCGTAAGAGTCTGTACCCAAACGTTCAATTTTTCAAAAACTGAATAGAATGAAAAACATTAAACTTCAACTCACAAAACTTTAAAACAAATTTGCACATTAGTTACCATCTTAAAATTTCAATTTAATTTCTATAGTTGCCGGATATCAATACCTGCTTCTCACATAACCTTCAGTGAGGCAAAAATCGTTTTATTCTAATTGGCATATTTAAAGTAGCCATTATTTAATTACAAGAACGATTATTACAAACTTAATAATTTTCATAGAATTATGTCAACATTTATTTTTAAATGATTTTCAAAATTTTAGTTTCATGATTTTTGGTCTCCAAGTCACTTTATAAAATGAAATAAGAACAGGAAATTACTGACGAAGTCTCACGACGGGCTAAATAGCAGTTAAAATGCTGTTCTAAATACTGTTCTGTGGTGAAATAGTAGATAAGTAATATCCTGTTCTTATTTCATTTTTTCAAAATGTTTCTCTCTGATCCTGGTCTAACCTTCAAATCAGACTATGCTTTTATTTCTTAAAAATAAAATCACCAAAGAAACATATTTTTATATGTTGTTATCAAAATATTGTGTTATTGATATGGCAATTGCAGTGTTGTACAATACAGAAATTTCGATTTTGCAAAATTGGATTTGAATCAAAATATATGGTTTTGTAACACCTATTTGTAGAGTTTTATTAACATAGTTTTTAAATAAACTTCTTTTAGAAAAACCACAATGGTAAACGTTATAATTATTTATCAGTTAAATGGAGTTTTTAGGAGTAGGATTTTTAAATTTTCTGTTATAAAATGAGAAAAATGTAAAAGACTTAAAGTTAATTGTAATATTTTGGAATATAATCAAATCGCATTTTCTAGCTAACAAAATTAATAAAAATCAACAAAGTGTACCACTGCCTTGAAATAGAATTATTTTATTTAATGGTTAAAAATCAAGATTATTATCGCCCAATGAAGCAAGTTACCGAAACCTATTGACAGAATAATATTAACATTTCAAATATTATGAATTTTATAATATAACTTTAAAGGTAACACGAAAGATGTTAAAGAAATGTTGTTAAATGATTAATATTAGTTTAAGATCAAATCAAAACGTATTGGAATCAAAACAAGAATACGCTATGCAGAACTAAAATCTCATGTCATCGTAACCAAGATGAATATAATCTTCTCTTAACAACCAGGATTGTCCTAATTAGTACAAACTGTTATTAGCATTCTGGGAATATGAAGCTATATTGCTGGCGAGAACAAATGACTGTTTATTCAGGAAACTGATCTTCTCCAAGTTTTCACCCTCCCTCGAGCAATTCTATCTCTTAGTTCTCGCTAAATCAAATACAATGTATTCACTTCACTGCAATGGTTGTAGCAGAACTTTGTTTCTTTAACAATAGTTCGTCCGCATCCCCAACAACGTTTAGGCAAGGCAGAAATACAGTATTCCCCCTCAGATTTTTTATACGATGTACACTAATGTTATAACATGATTTGTATGTTTGTTTATGTAGTTCTTCCAAATAATCACAGATATTATTTAAAAAATGTTTCAGTATAGAAGAATTTCTAGTTTCAAAAATAACACAGAATCATTGGTTTCTGAAAAAATTTATTTATTATTAAGAACAAAATAAAAACAAACATCTCTTATAATGATTTATGTACATTTTTAGTTGTAGTTGCTATGGTAATGAATGATTTCACATTTGACAATCCATTTCCATAACAAATTAACATCATTTTTTTAAATGTTGTTCAGAAGTTGCACTCGTATTGCTAAAAGTTCTTCATATTTAAGTTTTAATCTTAATTACTGTTAATACTAAGACTAAATGGCAATTTCTATGAAATCCTTGAAATTGATGCTTATCTAGCACAAATCCATTCTAAGAATATTTTCTGTGGGTACTTTTAAATAGCACCTACATAAATATATTCTTTCCTGTAAATAAATAACAAAGTAATTTTCTCCTATACAGTACAATACTTTATTTATGATCGTGCAAACACAGTTGCGTGTTTATGTTGGGTTATACTTGGATTTTATGAGTGAATATAAATAAAGTAAACGCCAGAAGTAACAGTGGTAATACTATAGTAATGAACAGCGAGTGAAGTATTTTCACGTTTAACGATTTCGTTTAAAATATAGTTTTAAAGTGGAACTTCTTTAACCGTTAACAGCAAAAACACAACTTCTCGGAAACATTGTATACGTAAATAGTGTAATCTAGAACAAGTCATTATGATTCTACACTTGTAACCACAATAACACCCAGATGTTTAGGCTACTCTAACATTCTGGTGGCTCATGGAGCCGACCCACTTCCAGTTTAATTTTTACTTTTTTATAATTGATATCAGTGTACAGAAGTCAAACAGAATAAATTCTGTATAATAAAATAGTTTTACTGATAGTTACAATCATGTATAATTAATGGAACTCTGGAACACTTTTCTGACAATATTCAACATCGACGTATTCATAAATTAACAAGTTTTGGAAAAACAAGCAAGCAAGTTTTTTCTGGTTCAGGTAAGATTGTTTTTAGTTCTATAATGGAAAACTAGGAGATGAGCGCAAGTACTGTAAGTACAAAATTCTTAAGGAAAGCGTCCCTGAATTAAATAACATATTTAGAACAAGTCTCCGAAGAATACAGAAAAGATTAAAATTAAATATTGGCCTATATTAATTTTCCTATTTGGCAAATATTAAAGACTATCGGCCTAGCCTATA
>JAGFPH010000004.1:490199-508307 GCA_018207615.1 Philaenus spumarius
AAAATACAGTATTTCTCATTTTAGAATTTACAATAAAAGAAAGTAATTTTATGTTTTTAAAAAGTTTATAATGATTTTAATGTTTAAATACTATTGTAACCTAAGGCACTCAGGAAAATTATATTTATATTATAGATTCAAGTCATCAAATTGTCAGAATGTTTAAGAAGCCCACTGTACTTAATTTCAGTACAGCTATATGTGTTTTCCATTAAATTCCTGTCAATAGAATGCAAGATATAGTCGCGAAGATAATTTAAACTACTGAATATTTTTACAGTTTCTCGTTCGTACATTTGCCATCATAGAAAATAATACAAGGCTCTCCGATAGTATAAATTAAATCTCGTTATCAAGTATGAAAACTAAAGCTAATACATAATACATAAACTAAAAAGAAAACATAAACCCAGAAGACTAGGCTTGTGTTCAATAACCTAAATATTAATAAAAACCAGAACTAGAATTAGAACTGAGATGTCAAGAAAAGTAAAAACTAAATGCAAACAGAACGAGAGAAAACTGTGTCACAAGGCATAGACCCGAACAAAGAATGAAAGATGTTCAAGACAACAAAGCTTCTCAGGAAGTAGGTGCGGCTATACAGACCCGTCGCGTCACGTCCATTTAGGTAGGGTGACGGTAGAGGAAAATTTGTTCCCTAAAATAGTTCCTCCTTTACATTGATCATATACAAATTGTGAGATGGGTCAAAAAGTTATTAAATTCTACACAATGAGGTTAACTTACTTAGAAGAAGGCGGTGGTGGACTCGCAGATTTCTTGAAGACGGTCCGTATTACGGCCAAAACTTACTGTCTGATTTAAGTAACCAGTAATATTACATAAAACAATTTGTAACCGTAAGAGAAGTTAAGGTATCTTATATACATAACCAACCTTGTTATGAAAAAAATCTACTGTATCAATTAAACTTAAGTTGTTATATAACAGTATCTTTAAGTGTAAGAGCCAGATGTTGTAGCGCTCTCGTCAAAAACACTTGCGATTTCCTTTTGAGCGTCACGTTTCTTATCAATGTTCTTATACTTATAGCAAGTTATGTTCCACAAAACTTGACGGGAATGAAACTCTTCAACTAAATTTGAAATCTGTTCGTGGTTCCATGCAATAGTAGCCATCTTCTAAACTACACAGTTGACAGCAAACCAGAATACTCCAACAACTGGACCGGTACAGCACACGTGCTATATTATAGGCCTGAGCAGAATGTAACACTGATATGATATATGAAGCCAGATGAGTCATTGCAGCACACCCTCCCCTCACATATTTTATCGCCCAGACGAAAACATGTTTGCGTGTTTTCCGTTTGGTTTGGGAAACAGAAAACATTGTTGAAACAACCTAAATGTTTTCATTTGTTTGCGAACTGTTTCGAAATTGTTTGCGAACTGTTCGGAAACATTTTGAAAACATTCGGGAAACATCAGAAAAACAAATGAGAAATACGAAAAACAATTGGAAAACAATTTTCAAACAATGTTTCCGCAAACATGTTTGTAAGTGTGAACCAGACGGAACCCCTGGCTGTACAGACCCGCACGTCACGGCACGGTTTGCTATCAGAGCATTCAAATATTTTCCAGCGTGACGTGACGGGTCTGCACAGGATTGCTGTCTGAAGTAGGTAAAAAGTAAACAACCCTCTCTTTTAGGATCCTTTTACGGGATCGTGTTATTGCGCCCTGTAGAGTATGTCTTATCCGATAAAATGCCAGCCTTTTTTTAATTTGATGAATTTTATTTTCTATTATTTAAAAATATTGTAGGCTAAAATAAATGGTGGATTGTTTTCAAACAAAGCATGTCCGAACTTGTTTTATGAACGTTGCAAAGTATGAAGTATGAGTATGTTTACGTTTTTTACTCCAAAAATTTGTATAAGAATTTTATAGGAAAACTATAGTTTCTTTTGAATGTGTTTTCCATTCAAGCTAGGTACGACAATACTGTGATTGGATCCTTTCTCTGCTCCCGCTATCCGATGTATAATGTTTACTTCCACCATGGTTATCGTTAAGATTGTAAGTACATTATATTTTTGTTGTTAACAACATACAAGTCTTTCTGGACGGCTGATTGATAGTACGAACCCCCCTCGTAGCTACACTTTTACAGTTTATTTAAAGGTAACTTTGAGGTTGTTGCCATTACATGCATAAAACATTTTATGTTGGTAGTGAATGTAAAGCTACCCGTGCCGTGCAAACCAATCTTCTCAAAGGATTACCCAAACACGTAACCTTTATATTCTGTCCACGTAGTTGAATTAACTTTCCAAGAAGTTCACTGGCCAAAGTGTTAAAAACCGTTATTGGGGTTAAATTGATAACAGCAAGATCGATACATTAATTTTAAAGTAACCACAGAGAATCAATCAAGTTCGTCTAATACAGAGTATGGGGAAGATTTAGTTGATTTAAACAAATTTGTATTATGTCCTTAAATTTAAAAAATGTATTTCTAATTAAATTTTGTAGATTTAATTAGGCTACTTTGAAATGGGAAGGGTATATTTTTTACAAATTTTAAGGCTTGGAATTTTAAACCCAATTTTACTTTCTCACTATAGTATAGAGAAAGTATAGTGATCGCAAAAAAAATCGATGTCAAGATTTTTGTGAATATATCCGTTTTGGGACCCCCTGAGTCCAAAAAAGTGGTTTTTACAAAATGTCTGTATGTATAAAAAGCTAGAGAGAAAACTATTCGATCGATTTCGAACAAATTTGCACCAAACATGTCAATTAGGCCTGTATAGATGCACGAAAAAGTTTTTGAAAATTTTTGAAAAACAACTTTTTGGCCAAAATATTGCCAAACAATCAGTTATTATTTTTTTTATAAAAAAAAAACGGCTAAAACGTTTTGATAAAATTTGGCTTATTTGTAGCGCTTAATGTACCCTATCATATGCAAAAAACCGCATCTTTAAAAAAATTCTTTTAGCTAATAATAATAACAATAACTGATTTTTTGGGGTTTTGGGGCCAAAAAGGAAACTGTTCAAAATTTTTCAAAACCTTTTTTCCTGCATCAGTACAGGCCTAATTTACGTGTTTGGTGCAAATTTGTTCGAAATCGATCGAATAGTTTTCTCTTTAGCTAAGATATTTATTAGTTACTCTCCGACTTTAATGTACTATCCCCTCTCCTACTTTAATATAATTATGAAGTCACAGCTGGGGCTACATACGGGGTTTGGCGTGCGAAGCACGCAATGCACTATGTATCGAAAATACTCCCAATACGGGAGTTGGCGTGAGAAGCACGCAAAGCATTGTGTATTGAAAACACTCCCAATAGGGAGGTTGGCATGCGAAGCACGCAATGCATTGCGTATTGAAAATATTCCCAAAACGGGGTTTGGCGTGCAAAGCACGCAATGCATGCCCGATAATAATTTAAATATGTTTGTGAAAAAGTATGTGCCAGTTTCTGGTACCGTTTATTCTTTATAAAAAGTGTAAATTTGTACAATGTTCCTACGTACCATAGCTGAAATCGTCTGTTACAACGCGAGGATAACAAGGTTAAGCAAAATATTAGAAAATGGTAATTTTATATCACTTGTACTTTCGTATTACCACTGCCTAGACAAGGGGGTGGATTCGGCCTACTAGGGGGAAGCAAATAACTCATTAACATTTTTTTTTAATTAAATGGTTGACGAAACGTTATTATAATTTTTACATAAATCTCAATATAAATTATAAAATTAAAAATTAATTACAATTCAATTGACGTTGCAAAAAAACAAATATTTTGACGATATTATTAAAGAGCTCGAATGACGTGAAAATAATGCAACTGAGCAATACTACAGGTCTCTTATTAGGACTCGTAAACTTATAATAAAACTAATAAGATCTGATTCCAAGGATATGTTTTGTTTATCGGTCCCAAAGTATTATCAATTACCACTTCCCTCTTGATATAAATCAGAGGTGCAACATGAACAGTATTCTAATAAGGTTTCAGAGAACCTTGGCTATTCATGTATTAAGATCATTTAATAAATGTTAGGTAAACGGAGAAATTCTGCACATTTTTTATTTATTTTTTTACAGATATTCATATGTTTTTTATTGCATGAACACATATTTTTTCTGCATATGTTTTGTTTATCAGTCTAAACGTTGTTTTAGTTTTTCGGCTGTAATTTTTTGTATTCCTATTATTTTAAACGATTTATTTCTTTGTCTGGGAATTATAATACGTTCGATTGTAACCACACACTGCCTCGGTACTGCAGCATTAAAGATTATTTTTGTGTTTGTGAATTTGTATTCTACGTAAAACCAATTACAATAACTGGTTGATATTGGTATGGATTCAAAACAATGAAATGTATTTTTAATGTAAACTTTGCAGGAATTATTATCAATATAATTTATAGAGAAAAAGGTCTAAAATAAAAATGTAGTGTAAATTATTAAAATAAAGTTACAGTAGATATATTTTCATCACAGTGTATCAAAATTAATAATTTTCAATTACAACTGTGTATATTAAAAGAAAATAATATTTTCCTAGTCTAGCAGGGAAAGCAGGCTTGAGATTTTTCCAGTGCTGCTATGTGGTTATGAATTATAACACCAGTTGCGTTAGTAGCATGTTCCTTCTATCAGTAATAGTTATAGTTATGTATTTGAAATCAGATGTTTTAAATTTAATATTTAATTTAATATGTTTAATATTTAAAATAAATTTAAGTGACAGGATAAAAGTAAAAACAATGCAAACACTATTGTTCTCATTATTTTGTGAACAATATTACTACTGAGCAATCCTGATAAAAATTTAAATGATCCATTACAATTACCACATAGTTTCAAGTAAAGTAGCGGATGCTCCTAATCATCTGCTTCCAACAAAGAAGACAATAATATGTTTAAATGTTTGTCAATAAATAAATTAAGTTTAAAATGTAGAAAGTATATCCTTTGATGTTTGTAAATGTTTGGTAAATGGTAGTTGCATTATGTTGATACGTAAAACTTATTTTATATTATTTACAGTGTGGTGAAAAGTATCGTTCATAACTCGTACCTAAAGTGTTATTCCGCTAGCTTACTTGATCGAATTTCGAGCTAGGCTACGCCGTACCGGAAAATATAACTTTCGGTACTAGTGATGAAATATACTATTTTCATCGACAGATTCTGTGATTGCCAACAATCACCTGAAATAGTAATTCAAATCATTAGACGAAGATACCTAAATATTTTTCTCTTAAGGAGGGTAAAGTTATAAAAAAACACGAGCTCCAATAGTTGATTATTGTAGCTCGTGCATTTACTGGATGAAGAAATTTATTGAAATAAATGTATTATTTGTGAGAATCTGTTTTCAAGTTTTTTTCAGACTCAGTATAAAAGAAACTTTGGGATCGGCAAGTAAAAAAAATACTAACGCCATCAAAATTTCAAGACGGCGGGAAAATTGCAATACCCTATCCTTAAAACTCAACTATGCACTCACATCTAACCTACCTACGTAACACACAATAAATCATTTCCAACCCCAAATGTTTTATTTTTATTATGAACCTTTATAAATGGAACATTATGTTTACATAATATGTCAAATTTTATTTAGTTTATACTGTATTTTGCAATTAAAGTTCATTATTTGTCGATCGAATACAAATTGACTAATTAATCATTACCACTCATAAATATTCAAATTTTATGAAATTGAAAAAAATATGCATGATTTTTAAAGCACCAAGGATCGGTCCAATATTTTGACTAAGCAAGAAGAATACCAATATTCTAAAGTCCTTCACTATATTTGTGTCCAATTTGTCCGATTGCCAAAATAACTAGAACTTGTTATTATTTTGTGTCAATGAATAGTCTACACTTGAATATAATGAATAAGATGAGTAAGCAAAGGAAATTTCACTGTGTTAATTAGGCCTGCAATCCATTAGTTCTACTGTATCAATGAATATTATGTGTTTTATTTGATTTCAGGGAGCCCAGAAAATATCCTTACCATACACCGTGAATAAGCCGATGACTGTGAAACAAATTTTAAGGTATGTTATTTTTACGTATCGATTATATTACCTTGTTATTTTTTGAATTTGTGTTTACGTTTTTTTAAGTGATGTGTTTTAGAATATTAACTTGGCCTAAATGTATAGATATTTTATCTAGGCTTACATAATTTCCCAAAAATAATTTACTGGAAACTAACTTCATCGTAAATAAGAGTATAAATTTAAACTTGCTTATAATTTATTCTGAGCCTCATACCCACTGGAAAAATATAAAATTTCATTAAATTGGCTTTATTCAAAATCTCAAACTTAACATATTAACAAATTAATATACGATATTTATTAAAAAAACTCAACAACGAACAATTAGTTTATCTTTCACACTTATCACTCTCACGTTTCCACTCCATATACTGTATAAGCTACGACACTTTGTATTAGTGCCATTTATATTCTCTTTACGGCTTTTATTTTATACATTTATCAAGTGTATATTTTAAAAAAAAGAAAAATAACACTATTCTCACTCATATACGTTTAATTATCAAACGCGTTTTAACGACAAAGTCGTCATCCTCAGTGATATATGAGCTACAACTGACATATTATAATTGTCATCATATGATTATGTCATCAACATAAAAATTATCATATGTTGATATAACTGTCATCAACTGTATATGAGTGAGAATAGTGTTATTTTTATTTTTTTAAATATAAATTCCTTCTCACCCGTCAAGCTCAAAGTGTATTTTATAGTTATAATCTGTCAGTTGTAGCTCATATATCACTGAGGATGACGACTTTGTCGTTGAAACGCGTTTGATAATTAAACGTATATGAGTGAGAATAGTGTTATTTTTGTTTATAAATTCCTTCTCACCCGTCAAGCTCAAAGTGTATTTTATAATTTATCAAGTGATATAAAAAAAGTTAGGCTACCACTAATTTATTTTACATCTATTACTACAATAAAGAGGTATTAAATATAAGTTAAACACTTTTGTTACTCGTCCGGCATGCTTATTATTATTACCATTTACCAAAAGTGCGATTATCTTTTCATTTATTCATTTTCACAATTAATTGTTTATTTTTAAACAGATTACTTAACAACTTTAGCACTTTTATATTGGTTCCGTACAGAGAAGCAAATTGATTTATTAAAAATGAATAGAAAAAAAACATTCAAAGAACTAAATTTGTTTGACTAGTAACAAAAATGAAAAAAAAAATAAAATAAGCAATTACAAGTGGTATGAAAACTTACTTGGCTAAATCAATTAAAATCGTAAACATTATGTAGTTATTTTTGTATCAAGGAGAGGGAATATTGTTAAAATGGCAATTTCAAAATGTTAATATTACCCATCAATTTATGCATCAATCACTAATTATTCATAGTGTAATTATTTAAGTGATTTTATTGCGGAAAAAACTAAAAACCAAATATTATTTTGTAATTTTGGACTATCTTGGCTTAAACGACGTATTATACGATTTAGTAATAAAGGTTCTATATAAAATCTGGGTCATTGTATGTGGTGGTGTGGTTGTAACTCCTGAGTATTCTCACAATGTTTGATTTTATTATAACATAAACACGACAGTAAAAGCTCTTAGCGACAGAGTGACTTATAAATTACATACTTGTATAGTATTTATAGAGCTATAGATGTTTTTTTTAATAGTAAAATAATATTTATGATAGTTCTGTAGCCTACTTACCTTTTTAGTTTTTTTGGTAGGTATGTTAGGTTAGGTTAGAATACATTTTAAACGATTATGCTGAAGAAGTTCATTGTTCAGTTCCTTACTATAGTTTATCATGTACAACTGTACATTTAATGAAACTTTACAACACAAGATGAGTTGGGACTTGGTTTTGAAGCTGGTTTGGGCCAACTGTGGAACGATAACATTCTTCTTCGGTGTTTATCCTGACACACGATAAAACGATTTTCAAGATAAAATTAACCACTTTGAAGACGTAATACCGAACACTACTGGAAGAATAGTGACATCCGGTGACTTCGAAGCGCAAGTATTGGAGTAGCAAACGCATACGCCCCTGGATAAATGCAGACCATCCCCGATTTATCTTTTGCATCTAAGAACCTAGTGCCATTATTTAACCTTTGGAGGGTTATTAAAAACTATACTGTTCATATAAACAACCAACCACCAGTGCATAGACTTTTAGTTCTTAAAGACGATGGAAAATATGTAGGACATGTGATTAACAACCTCGATGGAAAACGCCGAGAAAATCGATAAAGGTGGATTTGCAGACGTACAGATCAGTGAAATCGCGGATCTTGAGACTATGAAAGAAAGCCTCATTAACGATTGACTAACCTCATCGAGAAATGGATCATTTGCTTCTATCTTCACTCTTAAGCTCTATAGGTAATCTAGTGATCTAGTTAGAAGAATCATTTCCGAACAATATCTTGGAAATTTCAATGAAAAAGACAGCCAAGTGTTTCAACTATTTTGTAATTAGACTCATGGATACATTCAAGTGAGTCGAAGAAGTTATACAGCGTCTTGAGTGAAAAACATCGATCGGTATTCGTGATTTTAAGAGAAAGATATTTTTAATGCGATCAATATTTGTTCAGTTATAGATTCATAGCTTTACATAATATTAGTTTATTTCACTCCTGCTTTTTTTAAATATTTGTTCAGTGATTAACTGTAGGTTTACAGTGTATTATTCCTCTCCTCTTCTTTTTTGTTAATATCTAATCAAATATTTTATATTCTAAAAGCATAGCTTTACAAATTTGTTTATTTCAATTCTTTTTTTCAATAAAAAAATAATCACAGCTTGACTCGTTGATTTTTGTTTTTGTTAAAAAGATTTTTTGGCAGGTTCTTTGTAAATAAAATAAGTCACAGTTTCCTTATTTATATCAATTTATTATTTAAATACTCTCTAATTACTTTTATTTTATCTACATACAATCGCTCGCCTCTGCTGACCGATAACAAGACTGGATAGTACTTGTTCGTGAATTCTCGCTCGTAATTACAACATTGCCAGTTGATCACAAAGAGCGCTCGAGGTGGACTGTCTTGTGTAAATGTGTCTATTCCTCGCAAAAACGTTTGTCAAAACTTCACTAATGGGAGAATTTTACAGTTGATCTTCTCTATAAATATGCGCTAATTTGTTTACCTATTTTTACAACTTCGTTTGTCTAATATTATCCCGACACTAAGCAGGCCATTCAGAGTGCTATATTTTCGCATCTTATACTATTCTTTTTTCGAAATAGCTTAATACTCCATCTCAATAGTTTTCTAAAAATTCTATTACTCTATACTTATTATTATTACAGTATACTGTATCTCTATACTCTATTATTGTATACTCATTTTTCTTCTTCAATCAATAATTCAAATACAATATAAAATTCTAGTTGATGCGATTAAGTATTTACGGGCATTCCTAAGCAACGGTGCCCGTTCAATTGCATGTGTCTGGCCACACGATTGTATACCACGACGCGACGCATGCGTACTAAGGTTAGAAGGAAATTTTCTCGGTAGAAGAAATTCTTGGTCGCAAAGAAAAAAAGATCGTCGTATCGAGGAAAATGAGTGACACAGCCCTTCAATATCATTATTACTTATTATTTTAGGGGTTGTTTCAACCCTTAAAGGCAAAATATTTAAAAAATATTTTCTTATGCGCCTCTAGCACCTCCGACATTTAGGTGTACCAAATTTCACGTTCCTAGGCGGTAGGGTTTTTGAGATACTGTATATATAACAAACTATATTTATTGTTTAGGGGTTTTTTCAACCCTTAAAAGGCAAATGTTTTAAAATCCTTTCTTAGTGCGCCTCTATCAAGCATGACAAATTAAATATGTGAATCAAATTTCAAGTTCCTAGGCGGTAATAAATTAATATTTATAGTTATAGGGGTTGTTACCAGATTTTCACCCCTTATCAGAACTTAAAAAAAATTAAAATTAGTTTATTTTGTATATATTCCTTGTAAGAAATAAATGTTCAAAATATCAGCTTTCTAGCTTAAAGGAAAATATAAAAATTTATATTTATTGTTTTAAGGGTTGTTACTACACTTCCACATATTAAGAGATATTATCACATTTTCACACCTAGCAGCACGTAACGATATGTAAAACTGGTTTTATTTGATATGTATCGTGCAAGAAATAAATGTATAAAAAATCAGCATTTTAGGTTTAAGGAAATATTTATAGTTTTAGGTTTTGCTTCAACCCTTAAAGGCCAACAATTTTAAAACCCTTTCTTAGTGCGCCTCTAACGCCTATGAGCAATATATGTATGAAATCTCACGTTCCTAGGCAGTATTCAATAAATATTTTTATTATTTTAGGGGTTTTTACTACAATTTCACCCCTTAGCAGAACATGACAAAATGTAAAACTGGTTAACTTTGTATATGTATCGCGTAAGAAATAAATGTACAAAATTTTAGCTTTCAAGCTTTAAGGAAAGTATAACAAACAATAATTATTGTTTTAGGGGTTGTTTCAACCGTTAAAGGCAAAATATTTTAAATCTTTTCTTATTGCGCCTCTAGCGCTATGGTAGTGTGCCATAGCTTGACGCATGCGCACTAAGGTTAGAAGGAAATGTTCTCGGGAGAAGAAATTCCTGGTCGCAAAGAAAAAAGATCGTCGTATCGAGTAAAATGAGTGTCACAGCCCTTCAATATCATTATTAACAACATTCTGAATTGATTTTTCTTTCAAAATCACACAATTAGGCATCAAATATGAAATTAAAATAAGAAAAAAAAGAAAATCGAGCTCGACCAATTGAAACATAATATAGTGCGGTAGTGTGCCATAGCTTGGCGCATGGAACGCTACCGCGTTCCTTGATTTAATAATAATTTCATTTAGCCACTATAATATGAGGGTTAAAATGAAATTATAAAAATCAACGACACACTCAACTACGCAGCCAGAAAATTTTAAAAAATCTATTTGTTCTTTATTATTCAGTGTAACATATAGTTTACAAGTTTTTGTGTTTGTTATTGTAGATATAGTAATAAACCTAAAATCAGTTTCAAACGTTTAACTACTTTCCTTACAGTGAATTTCCTGTTGCATTGTTTGGTCCGTATTTTGCAGACTATAAACAATGTTTAACAAAGTTAAAAGTAATATGATTAAAACTGCCTTGAGATAAAGTTAAAGCATCTGTATGAGACATCTTCTTGAGAAATTTACTTTAAGATCCGAGGTGACTTTGATATACAAATTACGTTTTATGATAGAATATATTATATAACAAATAATTTTGTTTGCTTTGAACAAAAGTCTCCATTTTCCTTATAGAAATTTTAATGTATGGTCTTATCTCCCTAGAGAAATGAAACGAATCTAATGTTGAAACATCTGTATCTACAAATTTTCCAATACAAACAAACCAGAACCAATACATAATATATTAATAATAACATACCTTTAATTCAGTAATATTATTACAGTTTATTATCATCTTCATTTTTGTGAGGGGGAGACTCGTTCACTCTGTTACAGTTGGAACCACAAACTCTTCGAAGGTTTGAACTCAGTTACTGGGGTTAAGTTTACTTACCACTATACCCTGTCCCCCTCACATGTGCTTTAGTTTAACTGGAGATTAAACAAGTACTCCTTGCAATATATATAAATAGATTATACTACTGTATGCTAATGAAAAATATAGAAATATAAACGAAAATGATTATACAAATTTACTAAGATTATTATTACGTTTTACAGTTACTAATCAGCACCAGTGTAACAATCATTACTATCGACATTTTATACATACCCTCCATTACATACACAACCACTCAATATTAAGTATAGCTGCATAATTCTATGAACTTTGTACACCATTATTCTAAGGAAATCTTCGAAGACTTGTTCTTCATACATCCAACCTTCAGATAACTACTAAGAACTTATATTTGTTATAAATGTATAATAGTTTTAAATTTATAATAGTTTTATATACGTTTAAAGGTAATATATTAAATAATTTCTGTACAAAGTACAAAAAGTGGCATAAAACAACTTTAAAATAAATAAGTGAAAGCAAATGCAATACATTAACTGAACAGGGAAAAAGATAAATTGTATTTAGATATAAAAAGTGTTAATTTAGAAAAGTAATTATTAATGGCTTGAAAATTGATTGGCCCCACCCCACACTCTGTTAATATTACGTAATTGTCGATCCCAAAAAAACTATAGTTGCTGCAAACAAGGTATATGTACTAAATACGCAAATTTAATCACCTGCACTTATAAAAATGGACTGTTCAATTTATGTTTCTCATCAAGTACCAAAATAATATTACCTAACCTATTACTTTCAAGCAAAGGTTGAACATTTAGTTAGTAAGTCGGTTTGTTAAATAATTTGTTTTATGTTGCTGTTTTCCCTTAACTTTTAATCAACTATTAGCACTATAAATTAATTAGACCAGAATTCCTAATAATTAGAAAAATGTTCCTCTGTGTTTCTTAGCATGTCACAGAGGTTACCGAAAATTAGATTATGTCCCAACTTAGGCGATGTATAGGCTACCTTATACACCAGTAATATTGTCAGTATTATTGAAGATTAAAAGTGATATTGACAGGTTGAAGAGTATACTGACGTAAATCTTCTAGATATCCCAAAAGAACTAGCATCAGTATTTATCATGGTCCCCTTCACCATTATTAAGAAACTATTTTTTTGCCAATATATTAAAGTTAAAACATTTTTAAATTAAAAAACCTATTTCATTCTTCTTTAGAAAAAAAGTGCTGCCTCCCATATTTTTGTAAACTTAACGGTTTTCAATACATTTGATGTTAATAATTTTAAACGGCCACCATTTTGAAAATAGAACTAAATATAATCCTAGTCTTTATTTTTAGTGCCAGTGTTAACATAAAAAATGAGTGTGTATAACTAATTTTAACCCAATCTATTTATAAGGTTTGCATAGTAGATGTCTCTTATGTCTCTTTTGAACAATATAACGTTTCAATAATTCTTCCTAAATTGCTGTAAAGTCCTGTAAATAATTGCGCTTTACGTGCTAATATTGTAAACGTGCAAGAAAGCAAACCAGAAAATACAGAAGAGAAAATAATAATTTTAACTATCTGAATTTATTAGAAAGAGTTAAGAAATATAAATTTTGTTGTAATAAAGTCCTACACCAATACAGTAGGTAACTTTCAAATAAAACCATTTTTTGTAAAATAAATGTATCTTGGGTATCAAAATTAGGGTTTTTCTTAAGAAGTTCGTTTCTTTTTTTTATAACTTAAGTAAATAAAGTTACCAAGTCAAACATTACAATTTTGGACCTCAAAATAACTTTATCGGAGCCCCCCCCCCCCTATATTTATCTAATTTTGTAGGCAGATTTTATAAATATTTTATTCGATATACAGAGATTACGTTTAGCCTACTGACGGAGAATGAACCTTGTCTACTTTAAACTTAAAGCGACACTAGCTACACCTATAGAAAACAGTATTTTACTAACACCGAATTGTCTCTGGTATGTTTTATTAACATAAAATAATAAATTATGTTAAATGTTTCTATCTCGCAAAAACAAACAGAAAATATAACCATAGATTGTTGTTTCGAAAAACCGTTACTGTGCATAAATATTACGCTATAAAGTAATAAAACTGTTAAAAGTTCTAGAATCTGGGTCAGTGTGTCTGCTTGTGTGGTTTTAAGTCCTTCTCAAGATTTGATTGTACTGCATAAACATGACAATAAAACGCATTGATAGACATGGCGACGTTTGAGTAATGGATTTTATAGATTTATTTCTTATTGAGAACCTGCATACAGTTGGTATCTTACCCAAGTTGGTAATAGGTGAAACTGTAGGCGCTCTGACGAAGGTTGTGACAATTACACATTTTTGTTAGACATTGTGTACATTTTATTATTTAAAGATATGTTGTTTTATATACATAGATTAGATCCTTTTACTTAAGCAATGGGTAATACAAAGTATGATTATAGTTATTTTCCGGTTTGAACGCAGTATCACACTCAAATTTTTAATTAAATAACCGCAAAAGGTAAAACAATTAAAACCACTAAATATGAACTAAATGTGGTAATTAAGGAAACAAATACAAAAGAAACCCTAACACAAAAATATATCTACATATTATATAATTTTAATTGACAAACGAAATTGCATAATAACTTTGTACTCTATGCCGATAGGCTATATACATCAATGTATCATCAGTTGGTAGGATGTATATTGAAATTTACCAATAATCTAAAAGAAATTTTAAGCCTAATCGTAGTTTTAACAATACCATTATTTGTGCAGACAAAATATATAGCTCAACTGACTGAAAGCGTACAGAGTTGTTGCATTAATCACCTGATTACTCTAACTCAACTTAACTTCCATATAGGTTATTTTTCTGTATCATTCGTACTTTGAAAGAATTTGTGCAGCAGTTTTAGTTTCTATGTTGTTACAACTTTTTGAAAGTACCCATAAATTACGCTTGTATCTCTTTTTTCTGACAAAATATAATTTTATTTATAATAAAAATAAGGTATTCAATTTGAATGATCCACTCTAACAAATTTACACGCTGCATCATTTTTAAGAACCAAACGTTTTATATATCTTTACCAAATGAAAAATTTTATTTAAACAATCAGAAAAATATTAAAAAATTCCTATTTGAAATATGATATCATAAAATCAACTAACCTTTCAAACTTGTATCGTTTTATAATAATGTTTCTACAGAAAGAAAATACTAATACACAGTAAACTTAAACTGTTATCAAGAACAATAGAATTTAAATAACATAGCCACAAGTGCATAAGTAGAATTTAATAAGATGGATTCCTTTAGTTTCTCATTACTTTAATTTTCTGTATGAAAGTTCCCGAGATTCCACTCCCGGATACGGCTAAACTTTGTCGGTAGTTAGTTTTAATTACGTTACTTTTAATTACCTCAAACAATGTCCAATGGCTGCGGGTAGACACCTTTACAAATCCACAGGAAATTAAAAATTGTGTAAAACGTCACTCAAAGCGAAGCAATAAAATGCTTTAATTTGTTTTAACGTTATTGCTTTCTTGGACAGATCACGCAAACTAACCCAATTTTAAAGAACATTATGTTTTTTTAAATGTTAGTCTATAACTAACTAAATATTCTATGAATTAATTAAACATAAATTCTTTAAAACTTATAAAAAAAAATTTATTTTATCAGTTTTAAGTAACGTAAACTGATTGGATAAAATAAACTACCTAATCTAACTTATACCACCATCAGTTATATTAAAGAAGAACTAGGTAAATTATGTTATTAAAATTCGTTTCTAATTATGGATTGTATGTTAATAGTTATTAATAGATTGTCTAGTTGAAAGATGCTTTAGTGAAGTTGTAACATATAGTATAATCTAGGCTAGATGTTGATATAAATTTAAATTGCCCTATTATACGAATACACCTAGGACAGTAATTTAGATTTTTTTCATTTTGGGAGCTTGCCGCCATCCCAGACTCTTTAGGCAAATGTATGTTTGAGTGTGTATTTTTTGTTCTCTTCATTCTATTATTATAATTTTTCTCAACTCTTTAAAGTATTTCCCAGCATGGTAAAGCTTCGTCTCTTAGAGCACAATCATCGGAGTCAGATCGGTATTCACCTATTTCCTATCCCCTCGCTCTCAAAAAGGATGAATTTAGCAGTCTCTTTTGACTTACAGTATGATTGGCAATTTGGTTCCGCACTAGCCTCCTATCCATTGGATTTAAACACTTTGTATAAAACATACAAACTTAAATTTCCACAAAATATATTTAAACTACAAAATCCGATTCTACGACCCTATATTCCATAATAACTAAATGGTCCCACACAAAGATTTCAAGCAAAGATGTAAACGTAATCTTAAAGTAACCTACGCAATGTTTTATGTTGAATTGTTGAAGCTGTTATAAATAAATATGACTTTCCCTACTATATAATACTTATATACCTTGTATGTATCACTAAACACAACTATTTACCTGTAACCTAATCTAATAAGTGATAATATGCGTCGTCACAATTACAAACATTTTATTTTGATTAAAATTAAATAGTGATTACGAACAAAACACAGAAAATCTCAACTACTATTTTAACATAGATAAACAATCATATTGTACATGTTGGCATGACTGTAGATCTATTATTAATGTTTTTAGCTAAGTATTAGGTGTTTGGCGTAATGAGCTATTGTATGACTGAATCGTTGTTTATTATTGATAATTGATTATTTGTATGCCTACTAAAGTAACATGTGATTTTAAAATAATAAATATTTTATATTTCAATGTCATACGAATTGAAAGATAAAAATATGTTTTTAATAGACTACTGAATTGATTAAAATAATAATAGTGGCTTCACACAACAATATATAAATACACGAACCCCAACTCAATGATACATTCCATTGAGATTTACGTAGCAGCTAAATTATTATAAACTGATGCAACACTCACCAATGTACGCAATTTCAAATAATTTTTCAATGTTTACATTTAGCAGTCTGATTTTTTTTTTTACTTTCTTAGTTTTATTTGTATGTAGTACTGAAATTACATTGCTTTTCACTATTTAATTTTATATTTTCAAGTTCAACTTCTTAGTTTACTAACTGACATAATTCGACCTTTTAAGATGTTTTTCAAACAAATTTAATCATATTACTGAAATTATAGATACATGTTTACTCATTTACAATCATACCATTTTGCAATAAAGCAAATGAATACAGATGGTCGAGGAATACGTTTCAATTTAGTTGGAGATATTTAAAACATTTTAGCATTTTCTTCAGACCTAAAACAAACCTGGCTGTAGAATTTGTAGCTTGGTTAAACAGATTTGTAAAATCATAACGACTTTAGATTTTGTAATGCATTCCTTTCCAGCACATAGGCTATTCAATTTACATATTTGTTAATTATACCCATTATTCCATTATGGTTCCAGAACATTACAATAATTGCATTTTTCAACTTTAACTTGTCTCAAATATTAAATAATGGTCGGGGAAATGATAGTAGTAACACTTTTTAAACCTAACAACAACAAATAATCTAACGGGTAGTTTAGATAGTGTTTTTACAAACCTTGCTTCATTTTGGGTTTTATACAGGTTTGAAATAATTAATCGATGCCTTACTAAAGGCATTTTCCTTATTATGAATTCAGTTCTGTGTAGTATAATAATAAAATAATTGTCTTTCTTTTATATTACAGGTCTATTTTATTTCCTTTCCACATAAATTTATTGTTTTTAAAGGTCTTCAATTTGAAGTATAACATACCATATTTTTATACTCATTACAGATTGTTAAGATAAAGCTGTCAGAGGGCGTTTCAGCGTTTTGGGAATTTGTAAATTTTGTTTTAATTTTAAATATAATTAACTTTGAAGAGATCTCAATATGCGTATCTTTTTCCGTCTTTTAAATAACGAACAGGGTAAGTTTTCAAAAACTACCCTTGATAAACGTTTTACTGGTTTCGACCTGAGGAAAACATCCTGCAGTTTCGGAACACGTGTACAACAGATACAGTTTAATAGGGCAGTAGCTTTGCCGTTGAAACACGTTTGACCCTCAACATTATTAAGAACCTGTGTTTGTTTTATTGAATTGTACAATCATTTATTCAGTTAGTAACATCTTCGACAGTGTGTGGATAGATCAGTTTGTTTGATTAATTGTACCGTATGTAGTTGATTAATTTCGGTCCTCTGTGTCAATTCTAACTACTGTCAACGTCAACATCAATTCCAGGTTAGTGTGTGTTTGATATAGGCCTACATGGCTGTTAAGTGACAGTTTGGTTTAATTACGCTTGAATAGCTTTTATTACAAAATGTTGTATAATGTGTATGTTTCATACTGAAGTTAATAATGTTTTCCATAACAATTACGTAAGTGTACGATGAATCCATTTTTGTAAACCAGAATATGAAGGTTTATGAAAAACTTT
>JAGFPH010000004.1:519775-533989 GCA_018207615.1 Philaenus spumarius
CATATGAATTTAGACATAATTCCACAGTATATGTTCCTAGACCAAGGTTAACCCTTTTTAAAAACTGTTTTATTTATAATGCACTTAAATATTACAACGCTCTTCCGGCTGATGTGAGGGAGGCAGGGTCCATGTCAAGATTTCTCAAATTAGTTAGGACTTGGCTCTTATCAACTGATGAATTGTTTGACAAATTTAAAACTATTTCCTAAGTGTGCTATGTAAATAATATATAAACTTGTAATTGTATTTAAATTCCAACTTTTGTTATAATTAAGTATATTTTTCCTTTGTGCAGCTGCTTTTAATTCCTCTTTTGTTTGTCAGATTGTAAATCTTTTATTGATGGTCCCCCACAACAGGATTTTCCTTTGGGGGTTCCTAATTTTGTTTTTATTTCCGACTAGGGGAGACCCCTGCGTGCTCCGCACGCCAACCCCCAACGGGACTTTATAAAATCATATGTTATATTTTATTTATAATAAAGGTGTAATATTAATAATTACCTAAAAACTAAGATGGTAAATAATGTTAAATGTTCAAACCAAATTATTTCTTATATTTTATAACAGCAGTTAATAATAATTAAAAGAACCAGCAAAGCTGAGGTCTACACTTTAAAACCCTAACCTAAAAGCTAGAAATACAAAAATAATTGCTTCAAATTTTGAAATCAGCTGTTATTGGAAATATTGAAGCAAACATCTATATTATGTTATTTTATTCAATTGGTTGCTATGGTAATAAATGTAAATACATGTGTTGGTTTATCATTCCAGGCCTAACCTAAGATTTTTTCCGACTAAATTTACAAATATTAAAATAAAAAAAAGGTTTTTACCGAAATGAATTATAGCCTATGTTACTCATTATGTAACATGAGCCTAGTGTAGCTTTTTATTAGTAATACTATTTTTTCAATCGGTTCAGTAGCGCCAGAGATTACCCCCTACATACAAACAAACAAACTTTACCTCTTTATAATATTAGTATAGACTACTATTTTGTATATGTGTATTATTATGATTTTTTTTTTGTAAATTGAAATCTAATTTTATGAATTATTTTAGTTTTGAAGTAGAACAAAATAAATTTAAAAATATATATATATATATATATACAAGACTGTTTCCACTTGGTAAATTTGAAGAAATTTTATCCTACTTTTCTAGAACAATTTTTATCTTTCCTTTTAATTGAACAATACACGGTTTTTTAGAATGTATTTTATAATGTATGTAGAATGTATTCTGTGCATACGTTCATACTTTCTGACAAACTCTCTGCACAAACGCACAACCCCGTTTGTTCAAACTGACAATAAAAATGGACGAATGTTCTTGTCAGTATTGTTAAACTTCGATAGCAAAATATATTTTTTTGACAGTGCCCAATACAACGGTTAAACGACAAAAGACTATGGTTATGGACATGTTTATTACATAAAGTATAGGAATGATTAACTAAAAATTACCAATTAGAACAACATACTTTGATTGTGAGATGTGCTTTCAACATTATAAGTTTTAAGATTGAGTCATTCTTTTTGAAACACCTTGCGGCTGAAGGATGATACATAGACAGTGTGGAATATTATTGCATAATTTTAATACATTTTGTTCTATTTTTGTAATGCTTTTTCATAAATAAATGTAAAGTTTTTAAATTGAGTAATTCGTTTTTTGTACTTATCAAAAGTGTAAATTTTCGTTACAATTAAAATCTCTTACTATCGTGTGAAAAATGTTTAAGCTAGGACAATGTACGGTAAACTTAAAAATGGGCGGTTCATTTGAATTTTCTATGTAAAGATAAACACTTCTATAACTTGAATACGGTTGATCAAAAATAGTCTAAAATTATCTGTGCTGAAGTAATCCAAGTATATGAGAAAATTAAATCGGAGCAGTAGCATTATATCAGTAAGCAAGCTATCTGATAGCGAGGCATTTCATTTTATGAAGTAAAGATGTAATTACATTGCAATTACCATCTCCAAAGTTTTAACTATCTGTAGATTGTAACTATGCTATTGAAATGAACAACAGTGTACAACAAACTAAATGAGAGTTTAATTTGTGGACATACTTTATCATCCAGTTTATAACAGAGTGCTCAGGTAATAATGTCAAGATTACTTGTTAAAAGAATTGTACTTATAGTGACTAAAATTAATGACATATGCTATGTTGCCGTGTTTTGTTAGGAAACATTTGTGTCTCCATGAAACAACTGAAAAAGTTTAATATACAAACTTTCACGGACTTTGTAAAAACTTTCATCAAAACTTTGCTAAACAATGTCGAAATTGCAGCAGAAAATATCGAATATCTGACAAAAATTACATAAATAATACAATAAAAGTTATTAAATTAAAGTTCAGGATTTTGTGAAAATTATTAAATTTTATTTTAAGAGAAAAATGAATAAAACCTAATTTATGCCATAATATAGGCTACAGCTACTATCTGTGAGCAACGTAAACTATGTACGTGATTTATTACGTGTGTTGTATTTTCGTTTGGTATTTTAGGTCAATTTGTGTTACTTTATTCTTAATTTCATATTTAAAGCTAAAAAGAGATAGAGATGGTAAAAATCTAAACTTTTGGCTTTATAGCAACACAAAAAAAGTTGTAAATTGAGAACTACTGCACCGGTTTTAAAACAGTTTTTTGTACAACTTTATAGTATAAAAAAACATTTTGTCACTGAAATGGTTATAAAGTTATGTAAAATATCTTTAAAAATCTAGTTAAAAATTTATAACACCATACAAACGGCTAATATAGCTTTAAAACTAGTACTACAACATACAAATAACATTTAGACCTTGTAACAAAATTGGTCAAAATTGTTTGTCAATTAAAATTCTAACAAATAACGTAAAATATACTTTCCCGATTTCAAAAACATTTTAGATACAATTTGTTTTATTTTCCAACCACTCTTGTCAACCAAAATGATTTGTCACTGAAAATGTAAAAAAAAAACATACATAGAATATAAAGAAAATTGTTGATTTTTGTGATGTGTTTAGACATAGGGCTTATGTATACTTCAACTTTGAAAATACATTTTGATTAAAAGGAACCTCCCATATGTCCTACCTACATGTAGGAATAAACTGCGTGATATTCAGTTCACTGGTTCTAAAATTATAATCGAACAGACATACAGCGAGACGTATTTCATTTAGTGTAGAGATATCAATAAATAGTAAAGATCTATAAAATAAATTGATTTAGCACATATAAGTTTTTCTATACTCTATGAATTTTACAATGAATATTGTTTGGGTTTTTTTAAAGCAGTCTTGTATGCAATTTTAGTTACAATGCAGTTATGTATAACGCACATTTGCCTACACATGAATATTTGAATATAGGAGCATAAGTTCGATTGGTTTTCAAGTGCAATGCACATTGCCAATCGTAGCTAGGCCTAATCTCGGGAGGATTGAAGTTAATTTAATGCTTGTTTTGTTGCGTAATACAGGAGAGATGTTGCTGTATCATTAGGTATTAAAATAACTGCATTGAACAAATTTTCGGGAGGTTTATGTAACATTGTTTTCTATGTTACATGTGTAAAAAAATTTAAAGAAACTTTTTTATGATTAAAACTTGTTTTGTCAAATGTACTATATATTATAGTGGAGCCACAATTGTACAATAATCGTGTAATAAGTCATAAGCTAAACATTTGATTGCAAAATGTAGTCCTACATTTATTTATTACATATAACAATTTGTTGATACTGTTTTTTAGGAACTACAATAATTTCAATAGGTAGCGCTTGTCATAAGTAATTACGGTAAGTTATAATTTTAATAATTTATAAACATAGTTTACTTATAAAAAATATATTATTTTTCTCCTTTCCATAAAAGTAAATGATAATTTTGAATAAAAGAAGAAATACCACAGTGTCAGAACTTAAGCAAATATTTTAAAAAAATAGGATTATTAGGACGTTTTAGATTTCTACCTTTTAATAAGATGTAAGATTTGGGCAGGTTTGTTTCGAATGTAAGCAATAAACACATGGCTCCCAGCGATGTAAAGTTTGACCACCTATACTGATTTTAGTAGTATTTTTAAAACCTATACTTTTAAATGATATTGTTTTGTCCGTAAAAATCACTACTTGGTCTTTTCTAGAGATGAACCATTTTTGTCTGCACCTTAAAAATAGCTTTTACTATAGGCTATTGTGTTTCAGGACAAAAAGACAAAGTACCTCTCTTGTCTGTTCTTTAGATCGTTAGTAAGACATACATTCAGTATACTAGCTGTCACAGATATATTGGTAGACACCAATATTCCCAAAAACTTAAATAATAAAAATAAAAAAATAAAACAAATTATAGAAAGATTCCTTTATTAAAAGCAAGTTAGTTAAGAAGAAATCTTTGCTCTGGACACAGTTAAAAGATTACAAATGATATTATCAACACACGTATAAATTATTAGGTTACGTTCCCAGACATTTCAATCAAGTTAGCAGCATTAGAACAACTTGCTCTGAAACAAGTGATAAGATTAATATTACATTTTACATAGCTTTAGCGAACGATGCAGAATATCATGAGAATAGTTTAACAAGAATTCACAAATAGACAGATATTTAAAAAAATGAAAGGCCAATGGGAGATTAGAGTAAAAACTGCTAGCCAATAAGAAGACTGTTTTTCAAAAGGACGCGGTAGGAGGAGTAGGGCAAGAGCGTGAAAAGCGAGGTCTTCTTTTAAAATCTTTTGAACGGGCAAGACTTAAAAGCCCGCTTCACACCACAATGTATATTTCAACCTAAAACATTAACATTTAACAAAGCAAAAGAATCAACCATTAAGTCATCAATAAGTAATCATCAGCCAATGTAAAATCAAGTAACCTACACATCAATCTTCGGGATTCTGCCCAAGGACCAAATTTGGAGCCCATTCGAGGAAACAGGAGCCATTACAGAATTATGAGTGCTTAGTGTCAGTGAAATAAATAAAAGTGTTAAATAAAGTTATAAAAGGTGAAAATCTAAAAATCAATTTTAAAGTGAGTGTGAAAAGGTTCAAACGAAAGAATGTAAGTAAATTAAAAATTTCAATTTATGTTAAGACAGATCTCGAGGTTAAGCTAATAATAGAAACGAAATTATATCCAGATAACTAAAGTAAAATCATATACAGATAGCAAATGGAAAATATATATATGTAATGAAATAAATTCATAATTTAAGAGCAACACTAACTAAGCAATTTGGTCGGGTCTTCTTTATAGAGAATTAGCTGCCAAGGATTTTAAAAATACCTAATAAGCAATTGAAAGCAGATTCCGGTTAAATTTAAAAGGTAAGAAACTGCTGTTTAAGTTAAGGGTTTAAAACAAGGAATTATGTTAACTTAATTAACAAACTTTTAATTTCAAATATTTTATACTATATTTTGTTTAGCCTATTTCAATAAAGAATAAGTTTTATATATTAAATATTAAAGAAACTGCATAGCAATTAATTAGTACAGTTTACCTTCTTAACAACACTATACATTAAATATAATAATTATCAAAATATTATGGTGAAGTTAGTTTAGTAGATTCAGCAACTTACCATTAAGTAAAATTTAGAGAAAGAGACAAATTTATAAATTAAACGTTAAGGAATTGTATACATGAAAGACAAAAATCTGTTAGCAGCATTCTTTAAATTTTCAAATTCAAACTCGTTACGAAGTTTTCCCAAAGATTTTTGCGATGTGGCAACTACTGCCCATGCTTGGGTGAAGTCTAGATTTTGGGATTGCAAGTAGTCGACAATGGTGTAGTCGAACTAAAGATTTTCAGAAACGTCATAGAAATCAAAATTGTTTCATAGGAAAGGAACTTTAAAAGAAGTGAGTTGGCCTCGTTTTTCGTCTTTGGATTGAATTCCATTGAATTGCTGATTATAGTGAGAGAGATAATGAGGTCACGATAAACTGCTTTTGTTATTTCTTTGTTTTCTGCTCCAGCATCTGAGAACCAATAAGAACAGAACCCAAAAATCTTAGTTGCAGCATCACTTCTTGATCGCCATCTTGTAGCTTCAATCGCTGTCAATCGAATCTTTGGATTTCTCTCCATTTAAACATTCAGTCTCTTGCAATATTCCTTTATGAAAACTTGGGTCTCTTGTAAAAGTTCAAAAAATGAAATAGTTACTGGTAAACATTGAACTATATCCATCATAACCAGGTTTAAAACATGTGATTAACACCATGTGTGTGTGCGGATGGGAACCAGTTGTTTCAGTTTAGCAGCATGTCCATTGTATTCTACATTCATGTTCGGTGCTCCATCAAAGGCATCAGCAACACAGTTTTTTACATTTAGGCCGTTAGTCTCCAATAGAGTAAACAAAGTTTGTAACTGACCTTCCGCAGTAGTGGACTGTATAATTATCAATCCTAACAGTTTTTTTTCACTTCATTTTCATTGACATACTTCAAGATGATTGCACATTGGTCATATCCTGGTATGTCTATGGTTGTATTCATGAGAACAGAAAAGGTAACAGCTTGCTTTATTTCCTTCACGAGGTAAGCTACCATAATTTCTTTGATAATTGGAACAATATTTAATTTGTCACTGTAGTTTTACTTAGAAATGTTGTTTGTCTCCCTCTTCCACCTCTTTCTCTTTTGTTTCGTCTTTTTTATAAAGCAGCAGTAGGTGGCCTACTTGTATCCAGAAAATTTCCATGATTTAAAAATAGATTACCAAGGCTATAACCTTCTTCGTGCCTTTTAACTCTCAAAGCAAAACCCTGTTTACCAATCAACTTAATTACATCAATGACTCCATGTAAAACCTTTCTTCTTTCGGCCACTTCTTGCTTTCATTTATCCAACTGTTTTTCAAACAACAAAAAAATCTATAGACTTTTTTGATTGTGGGCTACAAAACATTTTACAGACTCTAGATGAGACTTAGACTTCTCGTATTCTCCTACCGTTTGCATCAAATGTCTGTACCTGTCGAATCCTTTACAAAATATAGAAGAATTGTCAGAGAAAGCCAGACATACACTACAATACAACTTTTTATCTTTTTGATTGTATGAGAGCCAATTGCGTTTGAACCTATGATTAGAACTGTTTTTAAACGTATAAACACATTTGTCAAACGGCAAAGGTAATGAATTTTCGCATTCTGCAGATTGTTTAGGATGAAAGGCAAAAAAAACACACTGACATCTCTTGGTATGGGGTTTTTGAAAAAATTGAATGAATTACATTCATCGTCATGACCAGGAGTGACAATTATTTGGGTTGAGGTCAATTCAAGATCTGCTTTCTCGGGCTCTTCATTGTCATGGCCATCAATATTTAAAATGTTGGAAGTTGCAATTGACATTGTTTGTTCACTGATGGTGACGACAGTTGACAGTTTTCTTCACCTTCAGGCTTATTTTGAGATTTCGGGACCCAAAATTTTGTAGGTTTTGAGCAAGATGATGCAGCCTCTTTCCGATGAGAAGCCTCTTTCTCTTTTTTATACTTGTGGCCGCTTTTTTCATGGTCTGTCATCCATTTCAGTGCAACAAATATTTGTAACAACATATATTAATAGCTCCAATACATTGTAGGTAGGCTGGTTTTTGTACACTGCTAAGTAAACAACTTAAATTTAGTAACGTAACTAGCAGACTGAAAAAATATAGACCATGGTCTATTTTAGACCCTATTTTATTTCTAATTTAACCTATATCAATGACATTTTAAGCTTCTTCCTAAGGACTCTTTAACAATTTTTGATGACGACACCTCAGCTATGTTTGTTAAAAAACAAATATCCCATGCCTAGAAAAATAAACATTTATGCAATTTAATGTTCTTTCTTAATATTTTTCGGAAATAAATTTAAAAATAAATCCAAAAATGTTTTAATGCTTTTTTAAACACTAGCAGTTCTCAGGTTCTCTTAGATGTTAAAGATGGATTGAACATGTGAATAAGCTGGCTTCTATACTAACTTCTAATACTTTTATTTTGAGAAATTTGGCAGTTTTTAATCATATAAAGTTAGAAATATTAATATAAATCCACCCGTTCAACATAGCTTCAAACTTTATAAGCCAAAACCTAGTTACTGGTATGTACGCCTAGGGTTGAAATAGGCCTACTTTTCAAAATTACCGGCTGAAATTAAAGAAATAAAAGACATCAAATTTTAAAATAACTTATAATTGTACCTTCTAGGTAAGTGCTTGGTCAATGAGACAGAAAACGGAGGTAACAGGTAACATGCTTTAGTGGCTACCCTCATTATAGCGAAATTAAAAAATTAATGTTGGGGTACGGTAACCTAAAACTGCTTAAAGTAAACTCAATGATAATACTTAGAATATGGATACTATTTTTATAAGATAATACGTAAAGTAACATTATTAGGCCTATGTTAATGAGCTATTGTTTTCGAAACATGAGTAAGTTAAGCATAGGCTATAGGCTACAAAACTGAAAATTTCTTCCATTTTTCCTATTCGGGTGAGTTGAGTGTAGTAGGCTACTATTCACAAACAACAACGCATCACATAATGAAATCCCATCACATAATGAAATCTACACAACATAGGGCCTAGCTGTCATGTGAGAGGGTAGGCTTGGTCCACTTTTACTTTTAGGTCTTCATTTTCTTTTCTTTTTAATAATCAAAAATTCTTTAAAGAAAATGCACTAAACGTATTGCTAGGGCCAGGACCAATGAGCACTATATAGGCTTTAGTAGCCTATAACTTAGAAATACTTAGCCTAACTAAAAGATAAGGATGATGTTTTATATTTTTATTTTTAAAACATAAGTTAAAGTTAAAATCAATATAAATAGTCCTAGGCTATGTAAAAAAGTAAAGTAGGCCTACCAAACCTATTTCTACAAAAAAAGAAAATTATAACCTAGATAGAAATTATAGCCTACCGTACGAAAATATTTTTGGCTGGATATCTGTACCAAAAAATAACAAATTTGACCCAGTTAGTGCCATAGTGAAAATTTAAATCATTAATTAATATTCCTTGGCAACATATAAAAATACTGTTTAACTTCTATAATGTAATGATTAGCCTAATGATGAAGTCGACAAATACACAAAATCTAATTTAATTTTATAAAAGTAGGTGCGATTCTACTTATGAGCATGTAACCTGTCACCTGTCTAACGAATTTCCAAATAAATTGAAGCGTTTGACTCAATAAGTAAGTTTAAAATAACAGAGACACAATGATTTATAGCTAACTGAGTTAACACTCTTCACACACTGAATCACTGAAGTTTTACGTTTTCGTGACTACGGTCAATAAATACAAGTATTCTGTATTCATTGCTACGGTTTACGACACAAGGTCATCGAAGCTGTGAAGTTTTTATTCGGTTCGGCGTAAAATGGCGCGGGAAGCGGCCAGCTGTTTTAACCCTCGCGCTAAGATTCGTGGCGGCTGAGAGCGTAGGACTGTCGGGGAGGTGTCCCCACGGTAACGTCGGTAACTAGAATAAGACTATATCACTCACGAGGAGCCACGAGGTGGATGCGCAGTGGATTGCCGGTTAGATGACGTCACTCGGACCGACCCTCCCTACACTATATCAAAGCCCACTAAAGAATACCGTTGAGGGACGGGCTTGTGTACCCCGAGACCTTGAACGTTCCAATCGCCGTAGTGCGACGTTGTCACGTTCTTCCCACGCTTCTAATTGACTATGGCTGATTCGACGCATCTATAATTTTTTAAACTGTGCGATCAAGCCTCGAGCGGTAAATACCAGGAGTGTTCGAGGCTAGTAGAAATGGTAACGCTGCGCGCCCATCCTATTGGCCGCCTCGCAACGGTATTCTTTAGTGGGCTTTGATATAGACACATCGCTCAATGTATTTAGCTTTTTGTATTTGTAGTTCGTTCTGTCAACCACGACGGTTGTGTTTGTTGTAGTGTTCGGAATGTGTTAGTAGTGTTTTTACTGAATTTTATCGATAGACCGAGTATTCATCTCGCTTTAAGGTTGAGCGAGGGTCTTGCCAGTTTCGCGACAGCCTTGAGAGAGCTTCAATCTTTTGGCGCTGGATCGCTAGTAGTAGCGAACGAAACTGTGTTCTCCCACCACCTTGCCTTTCTCCTCTCTCTCTCTCTCTCTCTCTGCAAACATCTCTTTCAATTTCTCAATCTAACAGATCAAACTATACTCGCGTCCAAGAATTTAGGCGGGTGATAGAAATGGCGGTGATGCCACTTCGTGCTGTATTTATTTATACAAATACACCCGTCAAGTAAAGATTTTTGAGTGTGCTTTCTCTCGAGCTTGTGAATCTGTCTACAGGGCATAGTGAAATAAAATTATACCACTGCCTTCAGAAAATGCTACTGATTCCAATGGTATGACTTTTTATTTTTATAACGGCAGCAAATAATTAACAAAAATAAAAAACCTAAATTGTAATTTAATTCAAAACCGCCATGTATTGAATTTTTCACCAAGCGAGGATTTTTTTGTCTTTTTGGTCAGGAAGATTTCGTCTGCGGTAAAGTTGTAGAAAATCGTATGAATAAAATTTTTTGTTCGAAACTTTTTTTTATGAGATTCTTAGTTTAGTTGTAAAATGCATAACTGTATGAAACAAAAACAAAGACACGCGGGCGCTCGGCGAGAACCGTAGCTCGTAACCCTGCAGTACATAAATCTTGTCACTTTTCTCGCCCATAAGAATAATGTTACACTTGAACATTCGTACCGCTGCCAATTTTAATCACACAGTTATGATTTACGGCTTATTTCAAAGATCACGTTAACGCGGATGTTTCCCTTTTTTAAAAAATCGCAATTTTTGGATAGTTTTTGAAAAAAATGAGTTCAAGTTTGAAAACAATGTTTCAAGTTCTTGATTTTTTGTTGGTCAATGAAAACCGATATCGAAATTTTCAAAAAAGGAAAACATCCGTTATTTTATCTTCTACCTGGTAGAAAAAAATGAATTATCTAACTTATAAATTAAAGCAGATACAAGTGTTCAAAGGAAGTAATGTACCTAGACGTACGGTGTCGCTCTCGCGCGGATCATATAAGAACTACTCAGTTGCGTATGAATATAACTTTTAAAGATAAAAGGCACTACTTTCCATATTGTATGCAATATTACAACTCAAAAATTATCGAATTTAAATTATTCAACGAAAAAAACACGTAACTTATGAAAGTATCCTTAACTTGCAAACTGTTTCTGAAATATATTTCTTTAAAGAAATATTATTACATACAAAAAATAATGTAATTGAAAACCTACTGTTGATGATACAAATTAAAACTTATTTCAAAATACTGATTTCTGATTGAATCCCCGTAAGTACATTCATGAAATATCCGACCAAGTTCAGTACTAGGGGTTATAGTTTATTGGTACTTTTCTCGGGAAATTAGGCGGGTGAGGGAAATGTCGGTGTTGCCAACTCGTGCTGTAGTTATTTCTACAACTTACACCTGTCAAGTAAAGGTTTTGAAGCTCAATAGTAGTGTTTCCTCTCGTGCTTGTGAATCTATCTACAGAGCATTGTGAAATAAAATTATACCACTGCCTTCTGAAAATGCTACTGATTCCAATAGTATGACTTTTTTATTTTTCAAACGGCAGCAAATAATTAACAGAAGAATAAAAACCTAAATGGTAGTTTAATTTAAAACCGCTGTGTAGGCCTATTTTTCACCATCCAATTTTGGTTTTTTTGGTCAGCAAGATTTCGTCTGCTGCAAAGTTGTAGAAAATCGTATGAATAAAATTTTTTATGAGATTCTTAGTTTAGTTATAAAATGCATAACTGTATGAATCAAGAACAAAGACACGCGGGCGCTCGGCGAAAACCGTAGCCGTAGCCTTGCGCAATGTTGCAAGTTGCTATTTTATAATCAAGAGTAAAAAACAAATAATTTTAATGTTTATAGATCATTTGCATTTCCTTTACATAATTATTGTATGATGATAATACCATGATTTCTTTTGTTTAAACTATAATTCCGCTAATTTTTTCTTACCTAATACAATTCCAACAATGCTTTTTAATTAATCTATACTAATATTATAAAGAGGTAAAGTTTTTTTTTTTTTGTTTGTTTGTATGCAGGGGGTAGTCTCTGGCACTACTGAACCGATTGAAAAAATAGTTTTACTAATAAAAAGCTACACTATCTCTGAGTAACATAGGCTTTAATTCATTTCGATGAAAACCTTTTTTAATTTCAATATTTGTAGATTTAGTCGGAAAAAATTCTTAGGTTAGGCCTAGAATGATAAACCTACACATGCATTTACATTTATTACCATAGCAACCAATCGAATAAAATAACAGATAATATAGCTGTTTGTTCCAATATTTCCATTGACAGCTGATTTCAAAATTTAAAGCAATTATTTTTGTATTTCTAGCTTTTAGGTTAGGATTTTAAAGTGTAGACCTGAGCATTGCTGGTTCTTTTAACCATTAGGTCTATTATAAATGCCGTTATCAAATATAAGAAATAATTTGATTTGACCATTTATCATTATTTACAATCTTAGTTTTGAGGTTATTATTAATCGTACACCTTTATTATAAATAAAACATAACATATGTTTGTAGAAGGTTCCATTAAGGGGTGGCGTGCGGAGCAAGCAGGGGTCTTCCCTAGTACCTTTACAAAGCGAACTACCGCATACCATGTGGGAATAATAAACGTAGGGTACATTTAAATAATAAACGGGTACATATTAATAATTAGATTTTTGTAAGAAAGTATTTTAAGTCATTATTAATGTTATTCATTTAACACCACCCGGGAAACACGTGTGGATTGAGGACACCATGGACGCGAACAACTTTACTATAAGCTGCAACAGTGCAAGCGTAGTGTTGCCAGTTGGTGCGTGGAGGTAGGCGAATCTCGACCTTCCGTCGCTTGACTAGTTCGATATCTGGCAACACCGCAATTTTCTCACCCACCTAATTTCATGGCCGCGAGTTTAGCCACTAGTCTAAGAAGTACTGTAAATTTATTCTTTGGACTAACAAAGGAATAAAAGTAGACAGTACATTAAAAGATGATTTTTTTTGGAAAACTGAGATGGAAGAAAAGTTAACTAAATTTACATGACATGTCTACTACCAGAAATTATTGATCCTAGACGTCGCAAAAGTATACCCATTAGAGAACCCTCTCACATTTTAGAAGAACAGAAAAAGAAAACACCATGCTAAAAAAAGAAGGAAAACATCGTTAAAATAATGTAATTATATCTAAAATTCATCCAACAACTGTGATTCTTTGCTGAGAAACATGAAGGGCATAAAACCAATTTATTTTTATTTTCTTCTTAATTTATCTTATTGGTCTTAATTTGTATTACCCACACATCACAGGGTGCCCTAGGAATATCCCAAACACATCCTGAATATTTGATGTGACAATTACTTTTAGGTAGACAAACACAGTAAACAAAGACAAAGCAATAAATAACTGCCATTGAGCACCTAACAACGGTGAGGGTACAGCTGGTATAATTCTTTCCCTTTCAGTTTGCTTCAAAATAAACTTGTAAGAAATTTAAGTTAGACATAAATAGCATAATAAAAAAAATAATATAATAATGTAAATAAATTATTTTTGTAAGGCATATTTTTCCTTATTGTTGATTTAAAATTTGTTTGTATAAAATAAATATTTGGTTTGATTAACTGTAATTAGTTTTATTAGTTTTTATAAACATATTTATTATAACAAAACTTATTAAGTTTTAATATTGTAATTAAACATTCATATTTTTATAGAACTGTAATAGGCCTATTGAAAAATTGAGTATTTATAGATTTAAAATTTTCCTTACGTGTGTAATCAAATTGTGTACTACTTTTGAAATATTTTTAATTTATTTTTATTGTTAATCTAAATTTTTTTTCATTTACTGTAATGATCGGAAGATTGTTCCTGTTTGTGTTCAGTTGAGTTTAGTTTTTAATTGTCTGTTAATACGTAGGCCTATTTCATAAGAGTAATAACCTGATTAAATCAATGCCTGGATGTCAGACTGACATTCCGATACCTAGCCTAAGGCAATGAATACAGAAACTATAGTTTCTGTATTCATTGCCTAAGGTGACCAAATCATTTCCGTAGAAAACCGGGGGACACAACCAGCATGGACCAAATGAACCCCCCCC
>JAGFPH010000004.1:534389-564012 GCA_018207615.1 Philaenus spumarius
GTTTATTGTGTTTTTATGTATGTGATGTTTATGTGAACAATGGACTAGTGTTAGTGTTGTTGGCTGGCCTGATGATGCTGCCTGTGGCAGCGAAACATGTAGCCATACATTGAAAAAACAAGTACTACTATTGACTGAAAATTAAGGTATGTTGGAAGTAATTAATTTGGGGAAAATCGCATTGTTAGTACTTCTGGTATAGAACATTTTTTAAACTTTAAACACATACAAGTATTTGAGTGGCAAAATATTTAGTTTTTTAAAAAGCGGAAAGGATGATTCCATCTTAGATTTTTTGAGATTATTAATCTGACAAAATGCTTCTTCAGGACCAGTACTGGTTGTAATGTTGTATTTGTTGCACCCCCCCCCCCCCCCCCCAGCAAACCAACCCATATCCCAGGCGGGAACCTACCAGAGAGTGGTAAATCATAAGAAGGGTTTGGTATGGGCAAAGATCTTTTAAGATGTAGAATTTTCTAAGGACGTTAAGAAATGTTTTTTTTTACAACCAATATGTGCCCTCTCCAATTCAACCCAGAATCTATTGTAATTCCTACGTATTTAATTTCTTTAATTTGTTGGATAACAATACAGTTACAGAACCTCACACCTTGTTTGCACAAAGGGGAGTGGTAAACTAAATCCTCATCAAATTTCTTTTCTTTTCTAAGATTAAAAATAATATATTTAGTCTTTTCGCTGAGTAGGCCCTACCATATAGTGAGCATTAAAAACCAAAACGTCAATTTGACTAAGTCCTCCTGCATTAAAGATTTTAATAACTGTAAGTTAAAGCTCAAAATTATAAGAAAACGCAGTATCATCTGCAAAAGCGGTCAAAACCCCATTAAATTTGGCAGAACATAAATCATTTATATATACTAAAAAAAGAAGTGGTCCAAGGGCCGAGCCCTGAGGGACACCATAGTTTAGAACCCCCTGCTGGCTAAGACAGCCCGAAATCTTCACACACTGTTTCCTATTTGTTAGGTAGCTCGTGAACCATTTGTGTGGTAGCCCTCTTACTCCTGCATCCCACAACTTATTCAGGACTATTGTATGTTCAACTGTATCAAATGCCTTTTTTATATCTATAAAGAGTTCTGAAGATTTGAAACCCTCATTCACAGAATTATAGATATTTGTCAAAAAGGCATTCAAGGCTTCTTCAGTACTAAGCCTCTCCCTAAAACCAAATTGAGTTTCAGCAAAAAATCCAGTCATTTTAAAAAAATGTAAGACTCTTTTTTAACTATTACCTCTAATATTTTTGAGAATACAGATAGTAGAGATATGGGTCTATAATTTTCTAGAGCATGTTTATCACCATTTTTATAAATTGGAACGACTACTGAATTCTTAAGACAAGTAGGAAAATCGCCTTGCTCTAAGCTCATATTAAAAAGATAAGTTAAAACATGTATAATATTTTGTGAGATTTGTTTAACCATGTATATATGAGTTAATAACATCTAGTCCTGGGGATTTTTTTATTTGCAAATGATTTATTATATATTTAACGTCTTCTACTGATGTAGCATACAAAAACATAGAACGGTCCTCCACCTTATCCGAGAAGAAAGCAGGATCAACATTTAGAGTGGAAGTACCAATAGATTGCCTCAAATTAAAAGCTACTTCAAGAAAGTAATCATTAAATGAACCAGCAACTGATTTAGGTTCTCTTATTAGGCAATTTTCCTTTTTATCAAACACCTCAAGAGGCATATTATGTTTATTCTTCTCTCTTATCAAACTGTCAATTATCTCCCACTGCCTTTTACTATTACCTTTGCTATATTCAAATTTGGCCATATAATAATTTTCTTTGGTTTTTCTTAAGTCGTATTCTAGCTTATTTCTAAATTGCACGTAGTAATTACTTAGTTTTAAATTATTTTTGTTGTGTTGCAACTTTTTAAAAAGTTCCCTCCTTTTTTTTATTCTTACACAGAGATTATTTGAAATCCAAGGCTTTATCTTGTTAACTTTATTTTGAGAAGAGTAGTTACTTTTAGACATTTCAAGAGAATGATTTAATATTTGAATAAATTTGTCAAACGCTAATGATACTGAATTTTGAGAATACACCACTGCCCAGTCTGTACCAACCAGTATATTGTTCATTAAAGTATAATCAATTCTTTCAAAGGGAGGCAGGACTTGACTCTTAAAGTTCATATTCTTACTACTATACATACATATAGCTATCATACTATGATCAGTTACTCCCAAATGAAGTACTTCAGATTCACAAATAATTCTATTGACACTATCTTTGTTACAAACTTTAACAAATAAATGATCTATACAAGTAGAGCTACTCAACCTGGTGACTTCATTTATTAGTGAATCTAAACCATAGCTAGCCATAATAGCTTTATACTGATCCACATTAGGATTATCATCCAATAAGTTCAAGTTTATATCTCCTGTTACAATTAGATTATGTTTGGGAAGTTCAGATAAAACAATATATAATTCACTCAAAAACAAATCAATTCTAACCTGATTTAATCTATATAAAACAAATACTGTAAAAGGCCTGCCAAGAATGGAAGAAGTAATCTGTAGACAATCCATAGAAGAGAGATAAGATAAGTCCTTCTGTACACATGAATATTTCTCTTTGCAATAGATTATTACTCCACCTGATCTATATGAGTTATTACATTGAGCAAACATATTATAACCCTCCAACTTATAATTGTTTACCTCGCCACTGTTTATCCAAGTTTCTGTTAGAACAAGAAAGTCTGGTTTCATATCAAAACCCTCCAATTTCAAAACAAACATGTCAAAATTAGATCTTAGACTTCTAATATTTTGATTTACTAAATAAACACAATCTTCATTACCCAATTAATTTCCGAAATATAAACTAGAATTCATTTGACTGACCAAGTCAGTACAATTTGACCCCAATATACAGAAATAATGAAAAAGATAAAAATCAAATCTACCTCATAATGAAAATAAAAATTACAGATTAATTGTATTGTGTAATATGCAAGAAATTTGACTTCTACACAGTTCAAATTATAAGATAATACTTTAACATTTTTTATATTACCACTCAAAGGAACATTAACTTTAACGAACAAAATCAAACTTAATAGTTTTTCAACACTTACAGTTTAAGCAGATCATCTTTACAAGTTACAATTTTCACATGATCCTTATCTTGCTTCCTCATAAAAATCTTGCCTCCACAATCCACAGGTATATGTATTGTTTCTCTTTCTTGATACCTCTTGCTGTGTTAAAGATTCTTCTTCTTGCTGCAGAGAGACTCTCATTAATGTATATAGGCAGATCAGATCCCAGTCCAAGATGTCTAGTTGAAAAATCTCTTTTGACACGCTTCTTCTGTAGAATATACTCAGCATCGATTCGTCTGACCATCTTTAATATAATAGTAGGTGGTCGGTCGGCAGGTTCTCTCATTCCTAATCGGTGGCACGCATCCACCATATCGGTACTAATTGGATACCCCAATGCATCGCCCACACTCTTTACAATTTGTATCACATCTTCTCCTTGTTCCTTGGGTATTCCATGTATTTCTATGGTATTCCAACGGGTATACTGTTCTGCTTCATCCAATCGGTTTTCCAAGTCAGTCACCTTCTTACGAAGACTTACATTTTCCCGCACAAGATCTTCAAAGGATGTTTTAAACTGTTCAAAATCCTGTTTTTGCTTGTTCAAAGCTTCCGTATTTTCTATAATTTCTTCATAACATGAATTTATTGAGCTTCCCAAACTATTTTCCACTCTCTTGAAGTCGCCTTTCAATTCTTCCATTAGCTTACATATATCTTCAATAGTAGCCATATTAAAAAATGTTAGAATTTGTAGATATATAAAAACAAAAGAGAAAAACAAGTAAACCAAAAGAAACAAACACTTAACCAAAAACTCCAACTTAAAGTAATTTAAATAATTGAATATAACTTCAGTATTTAGACTTCATTAAATACAGCAACACGAACTCTGTCCTAAACAAACAGTGATAGCACAGCTGCACAACCTTCTCCTCTGAAGTCTGAATCATTACTCCTCTAATCATTACATTATATTCATAGTATAATATTTTTGTCTAATAAAAATAATATGAATAAATATTTTGGAATAATAATAATTATTCTGTTTAATATTCATGTATTAATAATAAGCAGGTTATTGAAGCTCACTTTTCAACAATAATATTAATGTGAGTAGGTGGCGTAAGTGCTCTTGGTTATTCAAGGGCACACATCTTAAAAGGTGGAGAACCACTGTCCTAGACGAATTTAAAAACAGGATACCCTTCAGAAAGTGTAACATTAATTCAGCTTTTATCTTTAATATTATTTATGCGGATAATGGAGGATTCATAAAACACAATTGTTATTACTTTATTATTGTCTGAGTATCTTTACGCTACCTTCGTTTCAGTTTTGAAATATTTTGTATACATTTTTTTGTGTTTTTTTTTTATTTCATATTTTTTAATATGTGTAGTCATCAATATATACTACTTTTTAAATCGTGTCATTCTTGTTGAAACACCCTGAATTCTAGAATATAACGTTAGGGCCATCTTTGGCTAAATGTGATTACAAGGCATTTCAAAGTGTATGCTATAAAATACCTACTATACTTATAAAACTAAAATGTTTAGTGACATCATACTACATTTTGCCAGTGACAAAATTAGTTTATGATTGAACAATAATTTAATTTTGTATAATGTCCTTTACTGTAATGTAGTAATGTCCTTTAATGTAGTTCATTACAAAGGTTAAAATGAAGTATTGATTCTATAATACACTTTAAGGAAGGCATAACTTCAGACCTCTGACACAGCTAACCCCAGGTTATAAAATAATAAATTTTGTTGTTATAGCGGTTATATTAATATCCATATATATATAGTTTTTCCTATAGATCAGGGGTCTCCAAACTATTTTACCCAAGGGCCGTATTGAATTTTCGAGGTGGTATGGCGAGCCAACAGGGTCTGGGTGACTTGCCCCCAGGGTGGAAAATTTTGAAAATTTGACACTTGGAAACAGTGTTTCTAAGCATTTCCAGTTTTAAACATAAGTTTTAAGTGTCACTGAGTCTAACTTATATTTCTTTTTAAACTCTTTTTTATACCAACATAATTAATTTTTATTGCTTAAAGTTAAATAAAAAGTAATAAGCATTTCAAATACAAAGGTTAAAAGACAAAACACTCAGGATAATCATACTTATTTATTTAAACTTAAAATATGTAACATAAACATTTTTGAAAAGAAAAACCTGTCTTTATTTTTATTGAGATGTGTGCAGCTGTTTTATATTCACAATGTCTGTCCATTTTGGATTGAAATTTGTAGTTCCAATAGTGAGCAAAGCTTTTAGGTGCTCATCCGACAACATTGACCTGTATTTTGATTTCACATGTGTCATCTTCGAAAAGGTTTGCTCACAAATATATGTGGAACTAAATATAGTTATAATTTCTCTCGCAAAACTCTTCATTGCTTTGAACTCATCACTTAACGACCTGGGATAAAAACCTAAATTAAATTTAGGTATTAAAAAAAAAAAGAATTATTACAACGTACCGGTAGTTACTTAATTACATATACCTGTAAAAAGGACGAAGATCTTCATTTTTGTAACACTCGGAGAAGTATTCTTTTAAGTTTTAATTTGACTTAAGATCAATTAACTCGAGCTGAAGTTCTGTAGGAGCATCTTTAACTTTTATATTTAAATGGATTTTGGAATAGGTTGATCTTTTCTGATGTAGTTGCTTCATCAAAGTCTGAAAAGCGAGTTTCAAACTCCTCATGTAGTTTTGAAATAGCTTGTTCTGCATATTGAGATGGAAACGGCAGACTTTTTTCACTAGCAAAGTTTTTGTAAGTTTCAAAATGGTCCAAAACTGTTTTTCCTACTTGTTTTTCAAAAAGTACTAGTTTCAGTCTGAAAGATTTCACATGTTGAAACAAATCGTTTACAAACGAACTCTTGCCTTGAAGTTTCAAATTTAAAATATTAAGATATGTGGCAATATCAACAAGAAATGCAAGTTTCCATAGCCACTGATCACTCGATAGGTCTTCTACTGGCTTGCCCTGTTCAATCATAAACATTTTAATTTCTTGGCGTACGGTAGCTCAAAAAACCTCATAAGCACCTTTCCTCTGCATAGCCAACGCATAGCCTCACAATGATATGAGATGTTTGGGTACTGGCTTTCTATTTCTGACAAAAAGTTCTTAAACTGTCTGTGTTTAAGAGAATGTGATCTGATGTAATTTACAGTTTTTACCCCTACTTCCATTATTTCTGACACATCAAGGGTTTTCCTACACAGTACTTGTTGGTGAATAATAATCACTGTAGCTGTAGCGTCGCCCTGTTATGAAAGGTAAACAAAGTCCGGACAAAGCACTGGACGGAGGGGTGACAGCGTATGTACGTTGTACGTTGCTAGTTCGCGCCAGGGCTATTCTATAGCCCTGAGTTCGCGCAGCCTATCTTTCGGTTCTCAATATCTAAAACATTTTTTTTATTGGCGTCTGCGGGCGCCGGACCAAATCCTTTCGCGGGCCATGTTTGGAGACCCTTGCTATAGATCATGTTTATTAAAACTAAACTGAGTTTCAAATGACTTTAGTAAGAATCGTTCGAATTCATCGACTCAGGAAGATGCACTTTGCAGTTTCTAACCAGTTGTTATCAGATTTACAAAATCAGAGTTTAAAACTTGAAAATCTGAGTTTACTCTATCTTAATCTCATAAAACCATAAAAATATGAATGAGCGACCTCAAAAATATGAAAACTAAACAAAATAAGAGACCTTAAACAAATTACTATATTTTATTCAGAATTTGTTATAATTGTTTGCATATACAAAATAATGCAGGATATTTAGTAAATAATTAAGGTTCAGTTTTTATTATGAAGATTTGAAATTAATTGCCTAGTTTTAACACATGACTAAAGCTCAATTTACAAATAGTTCAAATTATGAAAGAGTAAACATTATGGAAGAGTAAACAATAGAATGTTATTGTACTTACAAGCTTCATTCACTTATCAAGTAACTAAATTAAGATATACCAAGTATTATAAATCATTAACAATTAATTATAAATAATGTTAATTAGTCTAAGCTTAACCTATGAGAAGTCATTACTTATAATATTAATAAAACTAACATAAAGAATAAGTTTATTTTTGTATTGATGTAGGTATTATTTAATACTGATTACAAATAAATTACTAGCAAGATAAAAAACCCAGACATCATTTTTATTGATGGATAGAAAATACATTCACCGCCTGTACTCGCCTTTATTCCCCAGGAAGCCCAATTTAATTACATTCCAGGGTTACCTCAGTTATAAAACTGAAAAATATAGTTTCCCCACCTAAGTTCCTTAAATGCTTAAATCAAAGAAAATGGAATGTAATGAAATGAAAAGCTATTGAAAACCAAATTAATTATTTCTAAAATTAGTCGATTGATTAATCAGAATTAGTCAATCTGATTCTGAGCACATATATACAACAAAAAGTTTCAAGTAGATCAAAAACTTGAGAACAGACTTATTTACAACAAACATTTCCCACCCACGCTTTCTCTGTAGAGATCTTTTGCAAACTACAAATAAATAAAGTTCACTGTATAAACTCAACCAGATGTCTTTGTAAAATGGTAGGTCTAGGCTTCACTAACCATGATAGTTATACTGTCATAAATTACCATTTAATGAGCATTACATTGACAGTTCATATTTTTAAATATAATACCATTTAAATATGTTTTAATTTATTGGTTACAGACCTGGCTATAGGCCTATAACCCCTTCACCCCCATTTCAGAAGATAAATTTTGTTTAGTGTTTGACTGATTAAAAGACAGACAATTTGATTTCTATTATAGTTTTTGTTACATAGGCTGTGTGGGTATTATAGTACTATTCTGAAAATAAACATCAGTGTTTATTTGACCTGTTTAACCTTTTGACTTGTTTTTCGTGCAATCTCCCGCATTTCCACTTTCTTGGTTGGTAAACCTCCCACATTGGCACTTCTATAGGTTGACAGGTCTGTCCTATTTGACAAGTTCACTGTACTCATAGTTTACAAGTCAATAAGATTAGGTAGCTCAAACATTTTGTACAACATTTAGAAGAAACAACATGTATTTTTTGACATTTAGGGCCTGCAATGTTTAACAAAAAACTTTAAAAAATAATTGTGTTGAAGATCAAGCCAGCAACAGTTCTGTTGCTCGAAAATAGACCTCCTCAGTAACTTTTTAGTAGCCTTTATTTTTGAAGTTTCTAGTAAGCGATCTACAATAAAAATCATTGACTTTAAATTATATGCTACTATTACTAAAGTGTGTTAAGTAAATGATGTCTCACAAACCTAATATAGGGGCTAAGGTCTACCAGTCTCTAGTAGCTTTAATTCCTCTTTCAGAGAATAATTCTAAGTGCCTATCCAATATTATATTTAAGTCCACATATCTGTTTCCAAGCTTCCAAAAGTTTAATCATCCAACTAGAAAATTTTGATTTGAACATTTATATTTTATTGTTTCTTGTTTAGGACCTGCTGTTGTTGGAAGAACAAGAAGGATCGGTCAACTTCAAGTTCGGTGTTCTCTACACCAAACCCGCCCAACTTAGTGATGATGAAATGCTCAGCAACGGTAATCTACTAATAAGTTACTATAGTATTTAAACCCACGCACAGCACAATGGTGATATTGTGTTTGTGTCCATGGTAACGAGAATAATATCTGATCAATATACATTACAGTACTAATTTTACCATTTCTACTCATGTTTTTTGAACTCAGTTTCAAAAGCTTTGGTTAAATCTAAATTCAACCTTTTAATGTTTCCTAAATAAACAAAAATCCATTGTGATGTTTTATGAATATAATTACATTTTACTTTAAATTAAGTTACATAAAATATTAGAATCGAATTAAACAGAATTTAACCTAAGAGAACTGTATTTAAAAACACTTATATAATACCTATATTTTTATAAAATACCTTACTCTCAATTTAAATTTCAATAATAGCAAAGCCGTTTTATTATTTAAAACTCTTAAAAAATTTGGTAATTTTGTTGTTAACGTGTTTCTTTCAAATAATACTGACTTTCTCCATTGAAGATCCCTAATGTATTGTGTATTTTCCTGTTGAAAAGTAAGGTACTAAAGAGCGAGCGAATATTACTTTGACCTGCATCAAGTGTTTTATGATACAGATAATGTTACACTGTTCATTTTTAAACCATTTTTGTGTTTATTTTTTTAAATAAGCCTGAGAGGTCCACTATAGTAAATTATGTCAATTAGAGTTTCTAAAATGAAATAACTAATTTTGGTTTAACATCTTTACTTTACACCAGTTAAACTAATGAAGATGTCAAAGCAGATTTTAAAGTTTAGGTTCTGCTGGATTTCCTTGGCTTTGACTTAGAAACTGCCGATCAGGTAAGTGTGGGATCGTTGTAAAGGATGAACTAAAAACACCCAGTTTGGCCACCACATTTAAATTTTCAACTTTGTTATTGTTAACACGTAGCATTAAAAGGGTCAGTGTAAGTTTTCAAGTTGGGTAATATTTTAGAGTCATTGTCCCAGATATCTGGTGAGACCTATAAACTTAAAAATACACACCTACCTGTTTTGAAGTTTTGGAGTGGTTGGAGCCTATCAAGTCATTATGACAATTTGCTTCCCAAAAGTGATAGACTATATTACAGTAAACTAATCAAATCTATTAGAAATCCATAGTATAAATTTTACAACATTTTCATTTGTAAACATTTTCATTACAACATTCATAAACCACTTCTCCTCATTTTCTTCTCAATGGATAATGGCTATGCCTCCTTTCACAAATTTGTATTACTTTATTAGAAAAAGTTACTGTGATGAGTCAAATTTAAATGTTTATGGGATTACATTTTCTTCAGATAATCTTCCCAGGTTTTTAGCAGTGCCTGTTCAAAATAGTATAATTTTAAATTGCCATCAGAATTATATCATATATTATGTAACTGAAATAGTAGGCTATTTAGTCCCTTATGTTACTTTAAAAAAATCTTAGTCCAATAAACCCACTTTTATTGCTTTACTTTTATCTCACAATGCATAACTTTGTCAGAATTACCCATTTGTTCCATTGATCTTCTCAATTCCATCCTGTATATTTATAGGCTTGATTGGGCTTTCATCCGTTGAAACCATTCCTATTGATTTATATCTTAATTGGAATAAAATACAATTAATAATTGGTGATTAAAATGTAAATGTAATATGACAGTGTGTCTAACGGTGTGGTAAATTGAACACACTGTCAAATGTCTGTTGTTTTATGAATATAAATGAATTTGAATACATGAATACTTGGCTGATATTTGGTGTGAATAGAAAGCCTATAATAGGCAAGACTGGAATATTTTGCATGCCAAACAAATTGCCTAACAATAAACCTTTTTAGATGTGAATTTAATAATATATTTTTAAATTATTTGTTAAGAGTGATTATTGAAGATAAATCTAGACATTATTTTTTATGCTTAATATGGTTTTTTATTTTGTTCAAGCCTTTGATTAAAATGCATCTATTGGCAAAAATCATACAAATTAAGTATACAAAAATTAATAAAAGTAAAAGATGTAAGTAAGACTCAAAATAACAAGATGCAAGCACTACTCAATGTATGCTTACAATTCAAAATAAATTTGTCAACACAGATACTACATAAAAACTAATCCATACTTTCGTCAACATCAACATATATTAAGTATATTAGGTTTTAAAAACTCTCCTATCAAGAAAAAAGCATAATTTTCAACAACTGTTTAAGTTTTTTATTTTAATATGTTATTTAGGATACTTATTTTGGTAGGGAATGTATTCATAGGTTTAACCCTAGCTTCAGATGGCAATTTTATAATAAATACGTTCCAAAGCATAGTAGTTCATCTTGAAACTTAATTTTGATGTGAAACTTAAAACTTACGATTATGACATAATGACTGGGTAGAAGTAAAAGCTGTGCTTACAAGATGGGAGGAGAAGATGTATTGTGAATGTGAAGTGCCCAACTTTCTACAAATAAATGCCCATTCAATTCACAGGAAGACCATTTATTCCATTACAGACCGGTAAAGGAATTCCACTAAGTTTTTATATTTTCAAACTGTAGTGGATGTTTATTATTTTAAATTCAACTTTTTTTTACACGAAATGTAGTTTACATCATTTTTTTAGAAATACAAATCTAATAAATACAAACGTTCAATCATTCAAATAACAAAAGCATAACACAACTGAACAAAGCTAAAAATCAGTCCATCAATTTTACATTCTTCTTGATATCAAAATTATCATCAATAAAGCCGGCAAATAATAATAATTTAAATAAACTTTAATTCCTTAAGTCGTCTATAATAAAGTTTCGTTCAATATTATATTATGTACTTTAGCAAAATCAGTTTATCTTATGTAGGATTTTGCTTAATCCAAGATTAGTCACCTATAGTAAGTGTAACTCTGAATATCCAGGTGGTGACATATCCAACCGCAACATGTTACTTAGGTCTCAGAATGGTAAATGATCCCCAGTTGATCGTATCTATTATGATGTTATACACCAGTACAGAGTAATATATCCCAGGGGGTTAATGTAATCACACCACCATCTAAACAATAATCAATTCTTGAAACATTGTTAAAACATTCCAATGAATTCTAAGGCTTGGGCAACTTATGCAAATTACTTTCACTAGTGACCACTTTGTAAGAACTATATCATTAAATCAATATCAGTGGCAGAATACAAGATCAGCGGCCCCTAGATCAGTTAGCGGCCCCTACTACAACTTGCATTATGGTTAAGATCGACTAAAATAAGAAAGAAACTGGGCTGATGAAAGTTGTGTATACATTCAAGCTATGACATTAATTTAAAAAATGTCCTTTCAACCCTATCATATGGTAATCAAAATGGTGTTTTTTTTCATGCGGTAAGCATTTTTTTTTAAATTCGCCAATTATAATAACTATATTCCAATCCAAAAGGGTTCAATATATTTTTTTTAGCAAAAGGTCGAAAGAATTAAAATATGCAACAAAAACATTTTTTGGTATAAAACTTTAAAAGTTATTAGCTCAGGAAGCGCAAATGCTTAGTATGGGAAAATCAAATTTTATGCCTACAGTACAAATAGTAAAAAATTTTTTTAAATTTTTTCAAAATTAGCAAAAGTTTTGTAGTTTTTATGTAGGCCTACCTACTACACGACCATTACTAAAACAAACAAGCAGATTATGCATAACAAATTTGTATGAATTTTACAAAATCGTGGGAATTTTGAAAAATTGAATGATCACATTGGAGCTTGGGGCCCTTAGGCACGTGTCTATCATGCCTAATGGCTAAACCGCCATTGATAAATATGACTTGATGGTCACACTAATGCAAAAGTATTACCGCTTTTCAGTACCAATCAAGATCAGCGCCACAGACTGAAGAGGTTGAGACCTACTGACTTAGTGCATGAATAACTAATGCATCTGGTAACTTAGATTAACTTTTTTTAAATATGTCAATATGACAAGTTTTTATTAGGTAATCATGAATAGTAAATAAAAATAAATTTAAGGGTTGTCAGCCTCACTTTTGTACTTTTTTTCTATTGCAATATAAACCACTAACATCTTTGCTTTCTCAAATCAAAACATTTTTTTACATTTTTATTTCAGAAACTGGAAGCGAAGAGTTTGACAACTTTGTGGCCTTGCTTGGAGACAAAGTACGCCTAAAGGGATGGGACAAATATAGAGGAGGGCTGGATGTTAAAGGTAATTTGAGGCAAATCCATTTGGAGTTGAGTTAACAAAACAGAGGAGTGTAATACAAGACTGGTGCAGCTATTTTAGCGTTTTATAGTAAAATATAAACATCTATAACCTTTCGATAACAGAAAATATTCAAACCGCCGAATCTAAGTGAATTCTAAGCAAAGTTCATTACGCTTTAAAAAATGTCCTTACAAATTTTGAAAAATGCCAAAAGTAATCTGTAGAGACATCTTGTTATGTAATATTCAGTTCTGAGTAGTTGGAAAAAGAACTAAATGGCTAAATTATAGATACATAAGCTGACTGAAAATTTAATGTATGATATTTACACTGCAAACATTTTTTTCTGATTTAAAATATTTACTATACTGTTACAAAATACAAGAGTAATTTTTATCTATGCAGTGCGTTTAAAAGGAACTATTATATCAACCAAACAAATAACTGTTTGAAAACGTGTATCTTAATTAATTTTGTGTTTAGGTGTCTGTCAAACAAGAACAAAATTTAATTTTGTTACATTATAGTAATATGTCATTTTAAATTATTTTAGAATTTGCAGTTTTTATTTCTGTTTGTTATTTTTTCTCCATAATATATTAATGGGGTCCACCAAGATTGCCTACCGCGATTGCGCCGCCACCAAAATCTACCTCCAAAAAACGCACCGTGATTGTGCCGTTGCGGCTTTTCCTTTGTAATTATATTTCTGAGAAACTGCCCCATTCATATGTTATGCCATATGATGTGCCATACTTAAAAAATTTACTTCAAAAATTCAGAATGTGATTCTACACATGAAATCAAGCAAAAGTAATACCACTCAACAAACAAGTTAGGTTAGGTTATTCGGGAACAATAGAGTTTACCTTATTCAACTTGTTACGATTCTTTCGCCGTATACCTACAGCAATAATTTATTTCGATATAACCTTTCTCCTTTAAACCCAACATATTTTGTTCAAAACTAACTATTGTTGTGAAACCGACAGCACACCTGGAATAGACGGGTGGCGCAATCCCGGTGCATGCCATAGAGAACCTTTATCGACCCTGTAATTATTACTGCATTTTCGACGCAATCCCATCGAATATTAATATTTTTTAATATTAATGTGAGTTTAAAACTATACAAGCCTACCTTAAAAATGAAAACAATATAAAAATATAACTTATAGTCAGTTTTAAGACATTTTTTGTTATAAATCAGACTAGGTAGTTGGTAAGTCTAAGAGACTATACCTGTTGGTGAAAAATATTTATAATTTCATAAAAGTCTTTAATCTGTAAAAATTATAGATTTTCAATATTAAAATGTTTGAAAGTGAGAAACATTAATTCCTTATTTTTGAAACTAGAAACATATACAGTATACTAACCCAGCCCAGAATGTTACTCTTACCAATCAAGTTTTACCATATAAAAAAACATAACCTATGTTCCGTAGTTACATTAACATCAATTTATTGTTGCACATAAGGAACTTTACCCAGGTTACTGTACCATTACATTTTTGTAGCTTGATACAATTCTCCAGTAAGAGGAATAAAATGCTTGAAATAGAATTGAGAGTTGGACTAAAAATAAATATTGACTACAGTTTTTAAATAATTTAATATAAACTTACAATTTTGTTTGTTTATTCTTTCTATTTTAGTTAAAACAAATGGTTTATTGTCACATTTATTTAGAACAAAATTATAGCAGAAAAAGTATCATTTAAAATTACATTATCAAATCATTTGTGATTTATTTACTGTCAATGTGGTAAAGCCTACACTAAGTATGACATACCATACTGTGTTTATAGTGACCTCTCACCTATCTCAGACAAATACCAAAGCTTGTACCAAAAAGTTGTTATACTTACAACACACATAATTATAAAAATCCACTCTTTAAGTATTTTTGTGCTAATCTGATATAAAAAGAAGAAAAGTGCTAAGTGAACAAAAAATATTGTCCATTACTATATTTATTTACAATACCACTACTGCCGTATAAAATGAAAAACTTTTTCATTTTTTAACTCCCAGTAAGAAAAAGAACAAATATAAAATAAAACTAATATGCATAGCACCCATTTATCTTCACTACAGAGAACATAAATCTACTTTTAACCCTCAAAGTGGCAGACTGCAGTTTGACTGCAGTCTCTAAGGGGCAACGCAACCCGCTCGAACCTTTGCGAGAATTTGCACAATCGATCATTATATCCACTTAAAATGATTTAATCGTAATAAAACCGGTACCGTTGGAAAGGTAATGAATTAAACTATAATTTTTGTATTTACAACTTTTTTGTAGAACACATATTTACATACGTAATCACTGTTTCAAAATTGTAGTACCTAAATCACCTATGATTCACGCGTCAATGAACGCCGTATACTGTCAAGACTTTGTCTCATTTTCAACGGTCTGCAATTCCTCACAGAAGTTATTTATGAAGAAGATCATTACAGCATTGAATTTAGCAGACGATTCTGTTTCAAACTGTGTCTTCAAATTACATGTTACTCTGAAAACAGCTGTTCTATAGGATATACGGTAAAAGCTTGTAATTGGTCATATATATTTGGCCAATACGCAAGCCTGTTTAGAATCGATTCTTACAGTCTTATTCGATATATCCCTAAAATGTACAATATATGGTTATAAACAGAAATCTTCACAGTTTTTATCTATGTAAAATTCTATACATTTAGATCTCATAGGTTGGTATAACAAAGCTTTACAAACTAACACAATTCATCGAACGCCACCCGTCTAGTTGACTTCATTTGTTGACATTTGTTTTGTGTTATTTTATGGTTATTACAGTTTATAAAATAGTGTTATATTGTGTTTTAGTTATAAATAAATAAGTGTAGATTGTGTTTGAGTGAAATTAGGCTTATAACGGTGTTGTAATAAAACGGTAAGTTTATAAATAACATAGGCAATAGAAATAAGTTTTAGGTTAAATTGCCGATTTGAGGTTTTTGAATTTTCATTACAAAATGTAAAGTTATTTGAAACTGGGTAGAATGCTATTCGATTCTACATTTCATTCTCGAATTTTTGGTATAAAAAAAACATTGTTTGGTAAAAAATATCTTGGCGTAGGCTAGTCACTTGAAATTAGTCAAGATTTGCAGGTTATGTAGTAAAAACGTTCAAAATGTTATTTTGAACTAAAATTTGTGAAATTGAAATATATTTTTACATATTTCTATTTAGAACTAAATTATAAAACTTTTGTGTATTTTGAAAAAAATTACAAAAATGTTTTACTATTTTTTATGTAGGCATAAAGTTCTTTTTTTTCCTTCCGTTTCTGAACATTTTTCGCTTTCTAAGCTAACAACTTTTACAATTTCAAAAGAAACTAATTTTTAGTGGCATATTTGAATTCTTTGAAGTTTCTTCTACAAAAAAGCTATGGAACACTTTTGGATTGGGGTTCATTTACTATTTTTGGCGAATTTTTAAAAATATGCTTGCAAAGCGCTATAAACGGGCTTTTCAATTTAAGCTTTAACCATGCCAGTTCTAGGGTTAAAGTAAAAAATATGTAAAGTAAAAATCTCTTTTCTAACATTAGGTCAAAATTTAAAAGCGGCATTACAATAAATGCGGTTTTTGTTGGAGGTGGTCACTTAGTTTCACAAGACTTTGTATCCATTAACAAAGTTTATTCTTCCTTTGATATACATTAATTCTAAGGAAAATGTATTGACTTGGTTTGAGAGTTGAAATAATTAATTATAGTATTTTTAACTAAATATTATCATTTAAAGAAATAATAATGTCCAAATATTTTCTCATTTTTTCACTTTAAATTAACTGTTGTGTATTTTCAGGTGATATGACTGGCCGCCATTCCGTCTATACTATTTATGAGGGACATGAAATTATGTTTCATGTTTCAACACTTCTACCTTATTCTAAAGACAACCGCCAACAAGTAAGTACCTACTAATTTTACTTGGTGAACTAATAATGCATTATTATTCAAAAAAATGTATGCTATGAAATGAATGACTCACCTCACTAACATTAAATGCATGAACAACATCACCAATAAATAAAATACTACAAGTATTTGATCATTTTTTATATTTAATACTAAGTAGGGGTATCATTAACATGAAAACAATTTGACAGATTTTATTTACTGCCGCAAAACATTAACCCTTTGCGCTCAGATGGCCAGTACTGCTGGCCATACGATATTCTCAGTCAGCTCTGAATATTTATCGAATTAGACATCCTCACAGCTCGGATGGCCAGCCTGACTGGCCGCTTACGATACTGTTGTCAGCTCTGCCACCAACTTGACTTTGCGACGTCAACAGCTCTGAATTATTTTTCACTACAATCTGAAATGTTGTTTGTGGGTATTTATTTCTTGTTTAACAAAATCATGGGCTTTTAGTAACTCTTCTATTTTGCCATAAAAAAATTAGATATATTAAATTGTTATTGGTGAGTTTTTGGTTTAGCTGTAAATAAATATAAAGTTGTAATATATTTTATTGAATAAAATAAACCACTGGGTCCATTGTATACAACTAATCTAACAACATGTTTAGGTAATTTAAAATAAAACGAAGTCAAGTACTTGTTAACAAAACACACTTAAAAGCTATAATAAACTAATTAACTTTTGTTCTAATAAATTACGGTACTTCAAAATTTAAAAACAGTAGCCTAGACCACCGCAACGTAAAACTAAACTGCTGGTAAGGTATAATGTACCGAATATTGCAATGTTTTGATACAACACAGACCCGAGAAAAAGCGGGAATTAATTAGTTTAAGATTTGGACTCTAGATTTCAGCACAATCCAGACAAAATAAAACTACTAAAAATAAATTAATCAGATCATTTGTGTGGCCAGTCCTGCTGGCCATCCGGGCGTTCGAGGGATTTTAACTTGTCCTGTACTGCTGGCCATCCAATCTGAGAGGAACGTAACTTGCACCAAAAATTCATACTTGACAAATAAATGGCTGTGGCCAGCACTACTGGCCATCCGAGCCCAGAGGACTTATATTAAAAATCCTACCAGAGTGCATGCAAAGGGTTAAACAAAGCTAGAGCACTGATAAGACAAGAAGACAAGAAAGCATCTCAGATCATGGAGCTAGTCAATAGAGTTTTTTGCTTTAATTCAAGGCCCCCACATGGGAGGGGGTGTCAGACCCATGGTTCAGAGGACCGAGCTCCTAATTACATATATACAATAAATAATTTAAGATCAACCAATTTGACTTAAAGTATGAATAACTAATAAGAACTTATGGATGTGAAGTAATGTATTGTGTCTACACATGGAAATAGTAGGATATTATAATTAAAGTTTTATAGGTATCAAAAATTGAATAGTAAAATAAATTAGGTATATCGAAAAATATAATTACATTTATATATTATACAGGGTATTATTTTCTTCTTCTCAGTCATTTCATTTTTGTTAATAACTGTTTTCAATTTAAATAGATTATTAAAAATAAAAATCATATTATGTACTTGTTGTCTTGCAAACTTGCTTTTCAGGCTCTAAAAAGTATATTGCTTCTAAGTTATTTCATTGCTCTAATAATTTTAATTAACAAAGTTTAGGCCATTAATTACAATTCATATTTTTTCACATTTTAAAAGGAAACTTTTAAAGTTGTACAAGATTTATAGTAATATGTGATGCATTTTTTCTTTGATTATTTTGAGCCTCAATTTTGCATTTTCACTCATTTGACTGACGATAACTTAAAAACGGATTGAGATATTCAAAAACGGATTTGACCATAGTTTGTTTCTTCAAATTTTACATTAGAATCATATGTATACACGACTACTTTCCCATTTAAAAAAAATTAAGTTCATTCCAAGATGGTGGACAAAAATTTCATACTCACCAAAAAGTGGTTCTTTTATGGTTGTGAATAACTGCTTTTATTTCTATCTCATAAGACTTGTATATTTTGAGATATTAAGCTGTCAAACGCCCTGAGACTTTTCAAACGCCCTGTATATATTTATCTCACATGGGTTGGGACCCAGCCTCTTATTTAGTACCAAGGTCCAGCCTGAGCATGGGAGGCCTGCTTTAATTAACAAACAATAAAGGGTATATTTCTGTCAGGATATATGAGTAGCATTTGTAATTTTAATTCACTAACATTATAATAATGGGTAATTAATTAATTAGCTTATTTCAACCGTCGAGCACTCTAAAATATATCCTTTTTGGATTACTGGTTTCCAAAGGATATATTTTAGAAATAAGGTAATTAATTACCCATTATTATAATAATAATTGCATTCTTGGAAGCTAAAAAACATCATGTTTACTAGCATTAGACATGTTATATTACTCATGTACAAGTAATTTACTATAACTCCAATAGCTGTCTAAAGAAAATTGGTTGATATATAAAACTACATAACCTCATCAATAATCATTTCATTACCTTACAAAATCCATTACTTTAAACTTTAATGATCCCCTAGTTGTTGCATAGAAAATCTAGGTACCGGTAAACTAATAAATATTAAGTTCCAGTAGTTATTCTATAATATATATAACAATAGATAATTTATCCTTAATAATACAATACCATATGTTCCTGTAAATAAGATTTACCGATAATACATCTTAGTTAATTAAAAATATGGTATTTATTAAATAGGTAATTTATTTTTATAATTGCCTGCCGTCTTTAAAAACCACTAAACACATTGCAGAAACTAGTGGTACCCCAACAACAAATATATCATGTTATAAACTTAGCATAATTTAAAGTCAAACAACTAAGAGGATTTAAACACACCATGAAAACTTAGTTGGAGGTGCATTCTGGATTTAAAAATGGTTTATGAAACCAAAACATTGTAACAGTCATAAGAATGTCTATCGATAGATTATTATTAATACCTATCAAGTGCTATCACACTGTTTTTGAATAATTGTAATACTCTAAAATACTTGCTAATTTGTATAAGTTTGGTGTGTATAAGTCACTTTTGTTATGTGAAGGCGCTTAGAAAGAGAGCAGAAAATCTTGTGTGGTGAATCTATTTTCACACAAATCCGAGAGCCAAAATACTCTCCCTCCTCCCATTGAACAGTGGAGTAGAAAACTGTCTGTATGCCTAAGGTCAAGCGCCTACACATAGCAAATGGCCTATAGTAATCTTGTTTATCTGTTTCAGGTAGAGAGAAAGAGGCATATAGGCAATGATATTGTAAACATTGTATATGTTGATGAAGGCCCAACACAAATGGCTCACTTTAATCCATCCTTCATCAAATCTCAATTCACTCGTATCCTTATAATTAAACCTGTAATAAAAATTAAACCTGTCAGTAATTAGATGTAGCCTACATGGATCTTTAAATTGGTGATAAACCAAAAAAATATATTAGTATTTAATTTTTAAAAATTATTTGTTTACTAAATATTGTACTGTTGAACTCGTTAATATGCTTTAACTAGGTAACAATTCTATTTAAATATTGTTAAAAACATTATGTATTAAAGAACAAACAATGTTATAGATTTTTAAAAGTACATATTAGATTTTCAAAAAAAAATTCAATAAAGAATAAAAGATTTATTTTAGAGGGCTGAAGGGAGGGCTTTTTTTAATAAAAGGATAAAATTAAGAACAGAATAAAAAATGTCAATATTAATTTTTTCAGAAGATAAAACTAATTCAAAAAGAAAATTTAAGGCATAATACTTAAATTTCAGTATAAAATTATTAATAATAATTTATGCTCATAGGCGCCAGGAGGTTTGAATACAGGGGGGTCCAGAATACCCCCCAGGGAAAGTTGGGAGTCCAGGTAATTTTCAACAAATAAACCTCTTAACCTTTTGAGGGGTGACTTATTTTGCGCTTAAAGAGTAATCACGTCATACGACGTTCCTGGTTGCCATAGGGACGAATTTCTATTACGACTCAAATAGTTGGTTATTTCACCACTAGAGTGTAAATCTCTACTGTAAAAGTGTCTTTGTAGTAATATTTGCTACTTTATTCCGCTAGAATGTGCGGGCAAGACATTGTGTACACAAAAATGCCACGTTGCTTTGTTTGTTTCTTTCTTCTGTCCCGCGGGTTTCTCACTTTGTTGACTACTTTGTTTGTGAGCTGCTTGTTGCTACGGTTTTGTGTTGTTTTATTTCAATTATAAATTAATATCTCTTTTATTTTGTGATTTTTAAATTTAATCATTAGGTTTTACAATCTTTAAAGTGTTTTATAAACTGTGAGAATTTACCTCGATTTTTCAATAATTTTAAAGCAATAAATTTGTTAAAAATCATTTTAAAGTTGTAAATATGTTAAAAATTGATGTAATAAACAATATTTAATAATTATGATTTAAAAAAATTCTTACTCTTTAAGCATGTAAAAATGTGAAATTTTCCACTCCTATGGGAAACAAATTAAATTATGTCATATGATGTGATTACTCCTCAAAGGGTTAAATCACATGCTACAATATTATTTAAATAAATAAATATTGAATATGTCTATCGTGTACATACAAAATCTAACAATACACACGAAATAGTAAATCATATTGCTCTATAATCAGCTCCAACATCTTAAATCTGAATTAATAAACACAACTCATAATCATTATTTCGTTGGTGTATTACTTAACATCACTAACTATTTTAAGAACAGATTGTCAAACAAAATTTTATAACTCAATTAAATCTTAGTTTATTTTCAATATAATCTAATGTGTTTTTATTGATAATGATTTACACATATAATTCCTTAACAACCATAACAGATGTTTTTGCATTAGTTAGCTACTCAAGTGAGGACCACAGTTACCGTCTTAATGTCTACTCAGAAGAATCCGTTCCTCTTTTTGGTCCATCGCTACCATGCCCACCAATATTTAGGATATCAGAAGAATTTAGAGAATTCTTAATAGTGAAATGTAAGTTAACCAGGATAGGCAGAACTAATTGTTAGAATTTGTTGTTTTACTCCATTTATGTAGGTACTAAACATTGGACATATTTGTATTTCAAAAGATTACAAATTGTTTTTTTTTTTTTCAAAATTATTGTAATCATATGTATTTTTATTAACTTAAATTTGCCAAGTGTGGTTTGTTTGGCATTGGCAATTAATTTTAAGACATTATCCAACTTAAAACATCTAAAATCTTAAAATGTTTTTCTATTACCTTCCAAAGAGATAGAGTTTTTAATAAAGTTTTCTAAACTCATATTAAGTATGCCACATAGTAAATTTAACTAATAGCATATGAAATTATGGTAATAAAATGTTCATCAATAACATTCTTTCAGCCATATTAAAGTCATTTTATTTATTTTTTTTTTTTTTTTTATCTTGGAGAAGATGCTGAATTTTATAGAAATGAGACCATCTATTTGGGCAATAAATATAAATGAAATACATATTTTATTGTAACACAAACTAAAATAGACCAAAACTATAATTTATATAATTGTAATGAAAACACAAAACTTTTACATTTTATACATAATATACAGTATATCTTTGCTGTTAGGGCAATAGGGGTTATTCAGGCATCGTCAAATTTTCAGGAGAGGCAAATGAAAAAAAAATGGAAGTTTATCAAATTTTTGTTTGCTAGTTGATCAAAAAATAATTTTCCAATCTATGTTTTATATAGATCATCATATACATTATTTTATTATTCATGTATTTTTTTTCACAAAAATATTTGTTTAAATGTATATTAATGTACTTAACTCTTTGATCAATGACTTAACTTCTTTTTACCACGGCTTAAACCCTTTATGACTTAAACCTATATTTATATAGGTGCAGGTAGGCTATATAAGTCAGACTTAACCCTGTTGTACCTAATAGTTCTGATGAAAAAGAATTAAGTCTGACTTAATCCTGTTGTCATACTCAATGTAGGAGTTTATACTTTATGTAAAGCATTAAGTCATTTTATGACTTTTTGACAAATTCTTTGCAGTTTGGTCAAATGGATATAACATGAGTTTCACCCTTTAGACCAAAAACTTGATTTAGCTCCTTTGTATCTAGTGAGATAACCAATTAAGTTTATTTTACGGACTTAAATCGTTTGCACCATTGGAAAGAACGATTTAGTTTTCCAGAAATCATCATCAAAACATGAATATGGCAAAAAATGTGACTTAACCCCTTTTGTCCAAACAGCAAAGATAGCATATAAACTTATATTTATATTTGTCTTGAATTGCATTTATGTGTAACATACATTTTATACAGAACTCAATTAAATGGTTTAGTATAAATAATATTGTAAATCTCTTTGATTACTTTATATAAAGCCTGAATTGCTCGTCACATCCCCAGACCCTGAAACTTAACATTATTTATATAGGCCTACCCTATAAAAGAATAGTTACTAATTATATGATTTTACTTAGTAATTTTTCTCTTTTTATAATTATCTAAAAATATAAACTATGTTTGTATTATAACTAACTACAATGAGATGTAAGGATTATAGTACTAGAGTTTATTTAGTTTGTTTTATACTCTTTGATTTTTAATTATTTTCTTTCAGTGATAAATGGAGAGAAAGCTTCGTTCAATACACCAACATTTGCACAAAAACGAGAGCGGACACTTGATATGCTTATTAAGGATCTTTGTTCGGAACATATGTCTGAGGCCAACAGAGGAACAGGCCACATGGTAGTTTATTTGTTTTTATTCACTATTCATAAATTTTTATGTGAATGACACTTGTTTCAAATTTTTTTTTTTCAAATGGAGACAAAAATAAAAAATACATATTATATCTAATTTACATAAACTTGTGACAGTTAAAAAATTATATTGCAATATAAATAAAAATTAAAGTTTTTGAGATACACTTTTAAATAATTTCATTGTAAATGCTTTATTCATTTATTATTGTGGATCCTTCAAAGAAAGGATTTAAAATATCAATTTAAAAAAAATTATTTTAATTTTAGAATGAATAGTTATCACTGTTAGGCCTAAGTAATATTATTTCGTCTCGAGGTTATAAAATCCTAAAGGCCATTTTACACAACGTCCAGTGACAGACAGCCAATTCACACTGCAACAGACGAAGTACTAGAGGCGTGCTTTTTCCTGCTATTTTGGTCAGTCACTAGTCTTTCAGATTGGAAAGATGGCTACTATTCTACTGTTCCAATAATTTTTTTGTTTGCTTTACTATTGGATGATGTTATACCTGTATCATCCTCCTTTAATATTTCAATAGTTAACAAAAATAATTGATTTATGATTTTTTTATCTATTATTTGATGAATATACATGACCTATTGTTTGATCAATATAAATATCTGTTCTCCAAATTTTTTTGTTGAGTCATGTACGATTTTTATAATTTAATATATTTAAAGTAGGCCCATTCATGAAAAAAATATAGTTTTGTTTTTAACCCTCTACTGCATGCGCGCGGAGACATATTACATATTTACGGTTTATCTTACTTTCTCTTTATGAAAACAGGATGTTAACAGATGAAATAGACAGCAGTTGAAGTAAACATGATTTTATTTAACCAATACAAACATATAATGACATATTTGCGCAATAAAAGTAGTAAAATGCGGTATATTGTTACACAAAAGTTATTAATGAAAAAGTTAAGTGTGTTAATGAAAAATTATTAGGTTAAAAGGTAAGTAAATGCATATTTGCACAATAAACATAAAATACCATATGGATGAGTTATACATAATCATTATTTTAAACAGAAATATATACGTAAAAATATAATAAAATGAAATTATTCTATCTAATTATAAACTAGATGTGAGTTGTTTGCATCAATGTTTCTATAGTCTGGGGAATAAGCGTTTCTTGAGTTAACCTTTGAATTTATTGCACTAACACAAATTGTAATAAAATATTTGCGCAATGAAACAAATAAAATTTAAAAAATTTATCAATAAAAATAAATATATACAGTAGAGCGTCGATAATCCGAACGTCAATAATCCGAAACGTCAAAAATCCGAACGCGTTCCGAGGCAGCCCCTGCCTTTTTCGTTTTCGCAAATTCCAATTATTGTGTCGTTAAAAATTTTACAAAAATCTTCATCGCAGTTTGACATTATTATCTCTTTTTAAACACCTGCTCTCACACGGAGTCACACGCCCTCACAGCAGACTGGCTGTCAGTATTTTCACTTTCACGCTCATAAGCTGCTTTAGCGCTAGCAGTAAACAAACAGCGTAAACATACAGATAGTGCATTCATTTCTCTTTGTGTAAATATTATAACAGTGTGTTGTACATACAGTAGTGTACTATATAGTAAGTATATTTCGTTTGTGTTAACTATAATGTACAAGTGAACTTTTAATTGTGTACTGCACTATAATTGAGAGGTGCAAGTGTAATCATATTGGCCCTACTGTGTACGTGCAGGTTCTTCTAAATCATAATATGTAAGTAGTCTTACATACTGTATTGTAATTACATTACTGCTTGTACTGTTTAACCACTTTAATATCGATAAAGGGCTTGTATTTTAGCCTAAATGGCATTTGCTTAGTTATTTTCAAAAATCCGAACAAATTGGTAATCCGAACATCCCTCGGTCCCAATTAGTTCGGATTTTCGACGCTCTACTGTACATAATGTTAGAGTAACAATGTAGAGTAGAGTTAGAGAACAAAAGTAGAGTAAAAATGTAAAGTAAGTAAATATAAAATATAAAAATAGTCATTATAATATAGGCTTTACTTATTTGCATCAGAGTTTATTATTATTCTGGATCTTCATCTGTTTCAACAAACTGTGCTTTTTCTTTGCACTCACTACAAAGGTAACAAGCAACATGTTCCAAACAAATGTACCTGTCGCAGTTGTTGCACTTTTATTTTGTTGGTCTGTTCTTTCTTCTGTCACAACAGCTGCATCTGCCTCGAGCACCTTCGGCTAAAGCTGGTTGTGCTCTTGCTTGACGTGTCTGAGGAAATTCAAGGATTTCTGAGAGGCGAATCCTTATTGAGACTGGTAAATTCATCATCTGCACTCTCATTCGCAAATAGTCATCTAGAAGTTGCTTTGCAAGAGCTGACAAAAAGTCATTTCTAGGTTATGTTTGATGCTGTGTTTGCCTTGAACACGACATGGGCATTAACTCCACCAATGTTTAGCAAAGAAAAAAACAATACTAAGGTCCACCGTCGTGTTTTTCTTGAAACAGAATACGCTGCTTTCATCTCATCTTCCCTATCAACTCCTGATTTAGTTGAATTGTAGAAGACTATTATTTCAGGCTTGAACATGCCCAGATGTGGGATTCTCTTCAATTGTATTATCTTCTGAGTGGAGAGAAGAAATAGCCAAAACAATTTTATTTGACTTTGGTTTGAATGAAACCAAAGTTACGTTGTCTTTGTATGCAAAGATTGTGGAGCCTACAGGCCTATTCTTCGGAGTCTTCATAAAATTAGGAATCCCTTTCCTATTACCTCTTAGCGTTCCAACTAGATTTAATTTTTCATTTTGCAATAGGTCCTGGACTAATGGGATAGACGTGAACCAATTGTCACATGTTATATTGCTCCCACTGTTTGATATTATCTGTACTAATTGTTTTACGATACTAAAAGAATCGTTCTCACATTGGTATGGCCCTACTGGCTGCTTACCACAGTACACTTCGATATTGTTTATATAGTACATTTTGGCATCAGTCAGAGCAAATATTTTGATGCCGTACTTCGTCGGTTTATTGGGTATGTACTGGCGAAAGCCACACCTACCTTTAAATGCTTCAAGCATTTCATCAATGGTAACCATGTCAGACACACTATAATATTTTTTGCAGTTATTGTTAAAATTATCCAATAGGTACCTTACAGCTGCTAGTTTGTCGGCAAGTTTTCTCTCTTTTTTTGTCCTAAATTCGTCGAATTTTAGACATTTAAGCAAAAATCTAAATCTATTTATACCCATTGATAGTCTGAAAAACTCCACTCCTGTTCCGTCAGTTTTCCAAAGATCAACTAGATCTGTGTGAGACATTTTTTTCACACCTGCTAAGAAAAGTAATCCTAAGCAAGCTTTTATCTCAGGGAGATTGGTCTCAGCAGCATCTCGTTCCCTATCGTAATTTTTTTGTACTGAACAAATAAACACATTCGTATTTTCAACAACCACCTCTAAAACCTCTTCAGGAAAAAATAGCTCAAATGATTTTAAGGGAGTGTCAGCTTGTTTAGATTCTTTCAAAACACCAGGGAGGTGACGAACCAAATCACATGGACGGCGCCTCGATCGTCTGTGAGGTGTGGGTACCACTCTCCATTGTGTGCCATCTTTGGCAATGTACAGTTCATTGGTATTACTGTTATAGTACTCACGGTTTTGTGGATGTGACGTCGACTCGTTGGGGTCAGCTGCTTCCATATCTTCAGGTGATGGCAGCTGAGGAGATGATGGGAGATGATATTCCAAAGGTAGAGAGTCATGCACTTCTTCATTTTCACAGTCCGATAATTCACTTTCAGAATTATGGTCACTTTCATTCAGTACATCTGTATCAGTGTCATAATCAGCAGCAAATTCGTCATGCATGGCCTCGACGAATATCATATTTTTGGCCTCGAAGCCATTGCAAATAACAGTTATTTACACAAGACCACAAAACTAAGCAAAAGAACAATTTATAGTATAAAATATAGTATAAAAACTTATAAAAAGATTTAATACATAATTAATTAACAACAGTAATCACTTAACACACGCGCGCAGACTAGCAGTCCAAATTTCTAATATGTTACCACACGCGCGCGGGCTCACATTCCACTGCCGTAACAATGACCTAGTTAGAGTACAACTGATGCACCCCAGGAGAAAAAAAAATTCAGAGCTCGCTGGAGGGAGTGGAGGGGGGAAGGTAGGGGGAGTGCCAAGTCCTGTGACCTTGGGGCGGACAATATAAAAACTAATATGTCTTAGTGCGGACTGCGAGTCCACGGCGCGTGCAGTAGATGGTTAATAACAATAAGCTAAAACTGTATACATTTTCGTTGTAAACACGTTTTGTCAATGGATAATGTGAATTTTATAAACAAAGCAAAAATAATGACTATTTCTAGACAATATTTTATGTAGAATGGTAATTTGGCTCTAAAAAAAAATGCTGCAACTTATTTATACGTAAAAAACACTTGGTTCCATGAATAATTTAAATCTGTACTTACTGCTTTTTCCAAGCATTCTAGCTACATCTGCCCATGCTGTTACCTTCAAACAGGTGTCCTTGTAGACTTCTAAGTTTTTATCTCACTAAACTGGGCGATCTCGCACTTCAACAATCAATTCATCCATATTAAATAAAAACTCAGCGACACATATAATGCCACACAAATAAGCGCGAACACAGGCAGCTGCAATGAGCACGTCTTGTAGGTGGACCAGTGTGCACGATCTAGGTGAGCGACGTAAATTTATGAAGAAATCTGTCATATCCTGTCATACTACGTAAAGTTATGCCAGTGTAAAATGGCCTTCAATCTATTTTTAGATTGGAAATCTAAGGTAGAATCACTAGCATTAGTGATGTTTTATTTTTGAATAATTTTTATTATCTTGTGTTTTTCATTTTCACTAGTGACTGATAAAAGATTCAATCTTGCTCATCTGAATTCTTTAACACTCTGTAAATTTTTAATATTAGGTAAAATTGATCCTAGTATGATAAACCTTGTGAAAGAATTACTACCAGTTTTTGCTGGTTGAAGATCTTCCTTAACAAATAATATAATATATCCTTTAATGTTTTTACTACACCAGCAGAGACTATAAAAATGAACTAAATATTATGAGGTATCAGATAGTTCCCTTTAGGACTCACTGAGCCTCTATTATAAATCTTAACTTTATTATATTTTTGGATGAAAAGATGATTAATCGTTAAGATTATTGTGGAGATCATTTTATAATAAGCAATATTTGTTATCTTGATTGGCACTATTAGGTATCTTATAAATTAGTTATTGATATGCCGATGACAAAATAACAACAATAATTTTAAATTATAATTAGATTTTAAATACTAAGTAAAGATAAATATTTAAAATATAATTTAATCTCATTTTTTTAATTGTTACGCTACTAAAGTAATGTGCTACTGAAATGGTTAAATTTACTTTTATAAGAAAACATTTAACCTTAAAAAAATAAGACCTATTAAGAATTAGTATTACTTAATGTCATAATTGATTGTATTTTTCTGAATCTTTACTTTACTTTTTATTTTGTTAACTATTCCATTCTTCTCATTACTCTTATCTGTAATTTTTCCATATTCTTTTAATTCAAAATGATTTCTTTCATTATCAACAAAAGTACTTTTCTCCATTCACTATATAACATGATGAAATAAAATATTCTTGTTTTAGACAATGCTAAACAGACGTGCTTTCAGCGATGTCTTGGCAGATCCACCAAGAGGTTCTCGCCGTAAAGAAGAAGCTCGTCAAGTTGAATTTGTAAGAATTGGCCAAGCTCTGAAACTGGATACAATTGTCAAAGGAGATGCACCTACAAGTTTAGCAACAACAGGTCTGTTCAAACGTGCTCCGTGGGAACCTCATTGCTTCTACCCAGACTTTAATCATGAAATTAATTGTGGAGATTCATGGAATGAATCACGTTTGATAGTAGCAACAGAAGCAGGAGTTTATTTAGTTGAAGGTGGG
>JAGFPH010000004.1:574012-642629 GCA_018207615.1 Philaenus spumarius
TTTTTTAATTGCATATATGAATTCTTTGAACCTTTCTCTACAAAAAAGGTACAGAACACCTTTAGATTGGGGATCATTTAATATTTTTGACGAATTTTAGCACAAAGTTAGTATTGTAATTTGCTAAACAGTGTATACAATTAAAGTTAATAAAATGATATTCTCTTTTACCTGCAATCCCCAAGTTAGTAATTTTGAGATTGTAATCCAAGTACGTCATCATCTGAGGGTCCAGCTCCAGCATTAGCTGGTCCAGAGGCACCACGGAAAAATTTTCTTAATGCTTTAGCCTGCTGTTGGTCTTGGTTTTCAATATCAGCCTTTCTTTTTCCATAAAAATTACCCGAAGGTTTTTTTTTTGTCGACATGTTAATAATTATTGGAACTTACAGTAATGGGTCTATTTCTCATATCGGTCAATAGATTATGCCGATAATGGAGTTACTAAAAACTTTGATGACTGATTTGAGGAGGTTATATGGGATTGTGTTGTGACAGGTGAGGGTGAAATATTCCTCCATACCCACCTCACCACTCAGGGCGGCGGAGTGGGGCGCCCCACTCCGCCGCCCTGTACTCCGCTTCGCAGGAACTATGCAGCTATTTTTAAATACACTCCTCGCTGTGGCTCCGCTTCCGTATACACCGGCCCCTCATACTGAACACTTTTAGTTTCCTGCCGCCTCCTGCATTTTTGTTGTTATAATATATCGAATCTTGGACAAAAGGATAATTTTCTATTATTCTCCTTATTTTCCAATTACAAGTACCACAATTGTTTCTTCACCATAGCGCCCCGGCGCCGAAGGCGCCCTGTGCGGTGGCACAGGTCGCACATGCCAAGATCCGCCCCTGGTGGCAAGGATTAGGTAGAACCAATTATTGTGGGAAAAGCAAAAAATAACTATAATTTAATCATCATAAATAGACCTAATCATCATTTATGTATTTTTAATTTAATACTATTTTTGCAATTATATGTTTATCTTCATCCACAATTAATTCACAACCAAAGTCATATTCAGAAATCTTGTAAATCTTGAAATCAATTATGGGCGTCACAAATAATAGTTTTGGGTTATCCAGTTAACCCATCAAAACATTTTAATCACTATTAAATCTAACAATTTAACTTTTTACTTAGTATTTTGTAAAATTCGTTTTGATTGTTTTCAAATAGGTGACCAAATTTACTTTATATTTTATTCATTTTTGAAGGTACAGATTTGAATTTTAAAATGTTTGTACGTACATTAAACAGTTGGTTTCTGTTTCTATGATTTTAGAACCAAAAATGAAAATATATTTAAAAGTTTAACCTTACTGCATCATTAAATTTTAATTTAATTTTTTAAAGTTATTTACTAACGATTGATGTTGAATTTCATTGAACATTTGCCATAATAATTATTTTATGTAATGTATTATGTTATTAAAGCAAAAACACATTTAAATATTAGTGTCAGAATAAGTCAAAGAACCCCTATGATTAGGCCTAGTTGATAATAATATGATGTTGCAAATCATATAAATAATCCAAAACTTAAAAAATTCTAGTTCTTAAACGGCAAAAATAATACACTGTGAAAGAAGCTTAAAAATAAATGAAATCTCAAAAAGTGAATGCATTATTAGGCATAAATGAAACTGGTTTACTTCACGTTTACATCACTTATATCAACAATCAAACACTAATAATGACAATTTAGTTCTTAAACTTGTTTATATTTACCCTAATTTTTTTTATTACTAATATTTGTGTCATTATTTAATTATTGTATATTATATGGAGGAATTTCATGACAATTAAATCTGCTAAATCAAGTAAACAGACATGACGTTATGTACCGTAGGTAACTAAAAACATTGGCATTAAAATAGAATTTTAGACTGGCTTTTCGACTAAACTCTTTCAAATGTATAAGGTAAAATCATGTTTTAAATTAACTATACACCCAATACTCCTTTTTAAATAATATTTTATTGTTTTAAAAATGAATATCTAGAATTATATTAAATTTTAAAAATAATATAAGAAATTTTACTTACAGAACATCTTGGTGGAAGGAATAGGCTAGATTTCAAAATTTTACTGTATTGGTAAAGATGTGCTAGATGCATCATTGCTTTGTTCTTAAAATGAATCTAAATGTTTATGCTTACAGATGGAGTATCACACAAACAAATTTTTGATAAAACAGTTTTGGTGAAACAACTTCATGTAGTAGAGGCTCATGGGATATTACTGTTTAGAGCGGACAAAGGTAATATATTGTATTTTAACATGTGTAACAAATATATATAATTTTATTTATTAATATATAACATTATAATGTTTGTCTTTAATACAATATAAAAAATTAAAGTTGACTATTTGCTCCATTTATTTCGGTCTCTGTATTTTGTGAGACTTAAATAAGTACCAGAATATAAATTGACAAAACAAATCATTTTTTTTTTAATTCTCCCCACAAGTGTGTAAGAGGAAAGTGTAAAAAATATAAAAATAATAAATAATAACACACCACTGTAAACTGCAAAAAGAATTAAGATGTTTTCAATGTCTGAACACACGAGGTATTCAGTATATTGGTTCAATAAATGCAGTAAAACCGTAAAGTGAAATAACATCGGCCAATATCTGGAAATATGGTGGTTTGGTAGAGCCTTACCATGGAATGGTAAAGGTCCCGAGTTCAAATCCCGGTCTTGGTCCATGTTTTTTCACGTGCAATGTAATTAAATAACTTTAAATTTGTCTTTTTAAATAACTAAGAAATAAGGTTTAGGTTTGAGTAGACAATCGTGTATGCTTATTACAATAAGAGCCGTCAAACTAAGGGATTAAATCTCTACACGTATCCAAAGTACTTTCTCTTAAAATGATAGTTTCATATTTCAGTTACTCTATCGTGCACTGTAAATTTGAACTGGAGTAAGATCTTTGAAGATATTTATTGAAAATACAGTATTTGAAGATATTTAATTTAACTAGAATGCACTACTTATTGTGCACGAGTTTACTATTTGCACTACTTAATTGTTTACTCAATTTCAATTGCTATTTTTATTATATTCATTGCAGTTCAAACTTTAAAATACAAAATTTCCATAAAAAATTATGCTAAATAGTACTTGTTTAAGAATATATTTTCTAAACAAATAAATAACAGTAATAAATCAAGAAATCTAAAAACAATGTTTTCAGGAAGGGACAGTAAAATTCATGTATTCCGCTTGTCCGAATTTGATGGAGATGTTGTTGGAAATGAAACAGCAGTAAGAAGCAGAGGGGACTTGAAGGAGCACCGATTAGAACGTACACGAGGATGTACTATGTATTCCATCAGCCGACCTGGAGGGTCCCATCTTAGAATGGTAAGCACAATGATAACAATGATTTGCTTTTTAAGATTTAGGTGGAATATAGATCAACATCTAAGTTGTCATCCTCAGTTACAGCTATAAAATGAACAAAACAATAACTTCTGTTATGTATATAAGGATAAACGCATTTTGCTAGAGTTCTACTAACTGATCCATTTTTTTTACATATTTTCATTAAAGTTCAGAAAGCCTACAAACTTTCCTTAACTATTAGATAAGTTTGCTATTTTTCCATTATGATTTTCTAAAAGTCAGTTCTTTGATAGTTATTTTTATACGTAATCAAGAATCACATTCCAAAGACACCAAATGTACCTATTAAAATCGTGTTAGTAGAACTCTAGAAATATATGATACAATAAATATTTCTTTTATATCCACCAAAATTTGTATACTGTAAAAGATTATTTCAGTTTAAGGGTCTGCTACAGTATACCCTGGGACCAATGACTCCAGCGCTTCACCCTATAAGCTGTATCTAAACAGTGCAATTTCTTGCACCTGAGAACTTTGACATTGCCTCATTTAAAACTATTTTATAAATCCATCTTGTATAATTGGAGTGTTAAAAATAAAACTGAATATTCTTTATAAAATTGTGGATCTGGCTTGTGATTCACTTTTATTTATAAATTGTTTATTATGTAAGGAAAAAAGTTAAAAGTTGACTTAAAAAATGTCAAATAGGCCTACATGACAAATGAACGAGATTTAAAAAAAATATGAAATGCAAAACGAATACGTATTGCGACTGTGGTTAAAATGAGACATTGCAAACAATTTTATGATAAAAAATAAACAAACTAAATGATTTTAAATTTAACATTGATCTTATAGGATAAAAATCCAAGATGGCCGCCACTACAGCAGACCCTTAATTACCATTGTAATAAAACAACAAATATACTATTAGCTTTTTGTTACAACATATAAATAAATATTGAGTTTGTGTTTGTATTTAAAAAAACATTAAAGATTAACAACTATTGTTTAAGTTAAAACTATATGGAGGCAATAGAAAAATATTAAACAACAGTTTTGGTCAAAATTATTAACTTATTGTACACAAAAATATTATTTTAATATTTTCCACCTTACTGGAGAGCTTTTTAATAATAATATGTATTGTTCTACTTATGTACGCTCCTCCAAATATTTGTTTATTGCATGACGACCGTTTCGACTATTTATTCAGTGATGGTCACATGCGTTTTATCGGTACCATATAATATGTACCTCGTGACACTGTTATAACACATTTAAAAAACATGTTACGGTTTTGACAAACACCTATGGACACTAACACATTTACATACATTTAATTACGTTTAAAAAACACGTTGTTTATTTATTAAGGAACAAACTTTTTACTTACATGACTGTATCCAGCTGTGATTGATTGGTACAATATCAATCACAGCCGAATACAGTCGTGTAAGGAAAAAAGTTTGTTCCTTAATAAATAAACAAAGTGTTTTTTAAACGTAATTAAGTGTGCGTAAATGTGTTAGTGTTCATAAATGTTTGTCAAAACCGTAATGTGTTTTTTAAATGTGTTATAACAGTGTGACGAGGTGCATAAAATATGTTATATTTGGTACCAATAAAACGCATGTGACCATGACTGAATAAATAGTCGAAACGGCCATCATGCAATAAACAAATATTTGGAGGAGCAGACGTAAGTAGTACAATACATATTATTAAAAATATTATTTTTAGAAAAATCGATTGTGTAGTGAAATATAGGTTACATTAAATTATATTACAACTGTGGAAGTGGAGCAAGTACGACAGCTGGTAAAATACAAAGATATCCCAATAGGCCAGTCGGTAGAGGTAATTTTAGACCAAAAGTTCCAGTAATTTACAATACGGCTGATTTTTTTTATAAGTGCATTCAAGTATGTAGATTAACACAAAAAAAAGTTTACCAGTCTATCGATATCCCAAAGTCGAAAAAAAAATCGATTATCATTTTTCTTTCGATTATCCTTAATATTTCAAGCTGGGATGAAGATAGAGAAAAATAAATAATACCACCGTGTAGGGGAGGTATTTTTCAACAAAAAAGGTCACATGTATTTATTTCGTCCGAGCAATGGTTTGTCTGGAAAAAATTCGAAAATGCAGGTATGTATTTTGCAGCAGGCGAAATCACTAAAGGGGACATCTTATTCATATATAAGGCGTTGGGTCATTCTTTATTGGCCGAATATTAATATATCGAATTGAAACTTGACATAGGAGTTAAAATATATATTTTAAACATTTATGCTGAGTCTCAGCTTGTTATCTTGAAAATGACCCAATCTAGGAGTCGATTTTGATTATCGATTTTAGGAGTACCGAACCCATGAACTAATTTCAATCTATTCCAGTTTCGTCAATTTTTGGAATATCAACACCAAATTTGTTTTACAAGTTGAATACACCCGTATAAATATTCTTAGTACAGATTCCTCACGCCGGCAATGCACCCCGAGAGGGGAAGTAAGGCCCGGTCCCCACGCTGTGTTTGTTGTGTCCAACGTCACCAGTACAACCTCAATAAAAAAAATAGACCTCTCTTCTTCATTGTACACCCTAGTTTGTCACTGTAATGTAACGGTAAATAAAAGTGATAACACATTTTTCTTAGTGAACAGGACGTGTAAAAATTAGTTGTTTTATTTATAAATATATAAATACAAGTGTCACAAAAAACCTTATCGTGCTATAATACAGGATCAGATCCTATGCATTACAATAAATTAAAATATTCAAAAACATTTTACGAATTCGGGTTAGTTTATTTTAGTTTTTTGTTAGTTTTTTTTTTTTACAACAGTTAAAATAGCAACAACAGTAACAGTGCCCATCTGTAGTAGGCCTAATGTATTTTCATCAGCTATGTTATTCATGATAGTAAAAATCAATGTCCGAATTCGAAAAAAAACCGTTACTGAACCTTTTAAAATTTATTTTAATGTATTGAATTCGATACTTCATAGAGCATTAAGGTTTTTATATGGGTAGTATATTATTATGTCAATTTTGTGTAGGCCTAAATCGTTATAAAGTTTTAATGGTAAAACATTTACTAAATGAGTAGTAAACAAACAAAAAAAATAATATTTGATTTATTTAAAAATATTGAAGGTCCAAGTTGGCTAGTTTACTTGAACCTTTCAAAAATCTAAGCAATTCAAAAGTCCAATTTACAAAAAAATGGTTGGATTTAGGAAAAACCGCAAGAACCAAGAATAATAAAATTACTTAGCCTATATAATCTGATTACCAAATCAGAACAGCCAGGATCGCACCAAATCAATGTCAAACAAGCACAAAATGTATTCATTACAGGAATTACCTTCCTCCTGACTAAACAAAAGGTCGTACAGAAAATTGTTTTAAATAAAAAAGTTAATTCCACTAATTATCAACAACTTTCTCGCAAAAAGTTTTCTTTTTGCCTAAAAATACAAAAATTTCTCGCTTTGAACATTTTTGTTGTCATCACTTTTATTTTATAAAAAACTTAGTACAATTTTGCATCACAGTTATAAGATTTTATAATTTTGTATGAAACAAAACCTTACTTATTTATAGATATTTGTCATAGTTTTCTCTAAAATCTGAAATACTTTTTTATAAAAAGGTTGTAAGCAAGTACGTAAAGTTATAAAAATGTGAGCGCTGTCTATTTCCTCAGTTAAATGTTATTTGTGGACCTATTTTTTTGTGGAATTGGTTGTACCGCCAAGGCAAGTTTAAGGATAAGTAGACTGTAGAAGGGATGACTCGCCCATTAGGCCAAGTTCACTCCTAGTTTGCTCGAACTGTAAGTATGAACGATTTTTTCTTGTTATTTTTAAAAACGAGGCGCTTGAAAATAGTCTTCTGTTTTACCTATCTTGTTTTAACTATAACACTTTTGGATTTAACGACTCCATTTTCAACATTTTTGAACATATCGATTTAAAAATTGGTACAGAAGTTACAAATACAATTGTTTTTTGCTATACTTATTTAAAAAACTATATTTTCAAAAATGACTAATCTGCAGCTGATCAACTCAAGCGTTTTGATGAAAAATCTAAAAAGGTCTAAAATTATACTTTTTTAATTTACTTGTGCTTTTAAAAGTAAATAATGAAAAAGGTTTATACTCCTTGAACTTGTTTGAATATATACATTTAACTTGTAAAAAAACTTTCAGGTTGATATCTTGAAAATTTTCTAAACTGGAGCCGATTAAAATTAGTTCGTGGGTCCGGTACACCTAAAATCGAGAAACCCATTGATGAGTCAAGTGGCTCTACATCGGGTCATTTTCAAGATAACAAGCTGAGACTCAGCATAAATGTTTAAAATATATATTTTAACTCCTATGTCAAGTTTCAATTTGATATATTAAAATTCGGCCAATTTAGAATGACCCAACGCTTCATATATGAATAAGATGTCCCCTTTTAGTGATTTCCCCTGCTGCAAAATACATACCTGCATTATCGAATTTTTTACAGACAAACTATTGCTCGAAGGAAATAAATACAATCTTCATCATAGCTCGAAATATTAAGGATAATCGAAAAAAAAAATGATAATCGATTTTTTTTTTCGACTTTGGGAAATCCGTAGACTGGTAAACTTTTTTTTTATGTTAATGTACATACTTTAAGGTACTTATAAAAAAAAATCAGCCATATTGCAAATTACTGGTAGTTTTAACCTATACCGACTGGGCTACAATGTAATTAAACAAAAGCATACTTGTAACTTGATTGGTAAAACTATAAGGTACTGATAATTGAGACTTTGACATTGAAATGTTGACAATGTTGAACTTTATTTTGTGATCATTTATGTTTAATTTATTACTCCCACCACCTATTAAGTGATTCCTTCTTAAAAATCAAGTATAAAGAGTATTATACTATTAGATGTGATTCGCAAACAGATTTTTGATGATTTATATTAAAAATATAAACATTAGTATAACAAACACAAATTTAGTTTTCAAAAACGTTTGCTTACATTTTTTGAGCCTTTATTTCCAAACTATGGTTTGTTGGTGTAGGTTGTTAGCTTGGGTAAGAAGATTTTGATCATGCAGTGGAGACATTCAGCAGCTTGGACAGCTTGGTGTCCGGCTAGTGATACTGACACAGTAGAAGGCTTTCAATATATCAAAGTAAGTATGTCTGTGTTGACAACTCTGTAATACAATAAAAATATAACCACAAAGTATTCAAATTCAATCAGAATAAAATGTGTTATAAAACTGTAACAATTTTGAGAATGGGATTTTATTCCTGCATAAGATGGAGTACTAACAAGAACAATTTGCTTTCTTACTGTTATTATATACTACACTACTAGAGTCAAAAGTTCCCGGAATTGGTTTAATATATTTATTGAACAAAGTTAAAAACTTACAAATTTATTTTTTTCAAATTACTCTCCTTCTGTACAACACACTTGCCCCAACATTTAAACAGCTCTTCAAAACACTTTTGAAACTCATTTTGTGAAAGTTTTTCATCACTTTCGTAGCATTTTGCTTGACTGCCTCAGCATCTGCATATTGTTCTCCCTTCAACGATGTTTTCAACCGCGTGAAAAGGAAGAAATCGGCTGGCTCGAGGTTGGGCGAGTAGGCTAGATGTTCTAGCTTGGTAACACTGTTCTTGGCTAGATAATTACGTAGGTACTATAACAGGGACCGATATGCAGGGGCGTTGTCATGAGCTGTTTTCTTTGTGTTCGGCAGTGAGCATTTTTTAAACCATTCACAAACAAATTCGATGCAGGTTCAAGTGATCATGAAGGTTACTGTGGATACTACCATGTGATAAATTTAACTCAAATGCAATTTCGTCAATCGTTAGTCTTTTGCACGTACAAGTTGCCGTACTCGCTCAATGTTTTCATCAATGGTTGAAGTTGTAGGTCGTCCACTAAGAGGGTCATCTTCAATGCTTACGCCTTCGTAAACTTGACTCTTCTTCATCACCTCATCTCCGAAAGCTTGAATTAATAACTCAAGAGTCTCAGAAGGTGACTTTTGAAACAAAACACAGAATTTAATGTTTGGTCGCTGTTCACTATACACCATTTTTTTTAACAAAACTGTAAACTTGCAGACACACGATTAGCACTCTCCACCGGTGAACAAAAACTACTGAGCTATACCCCCCCCCCCCCCCCCAATATTCCCTCCCCAGGAGTAGTACCAACTGCTGCAAAAAAAATTTCTCACGGGTGACTGCGCTGGGGTCTCTAGAAATTAATTCCGGGAACTTTTTGACTCTAGTACGAATTCCATGTTGTTTGCACTTAGAACTAAATATGGTATTATGTTTTATAATAAATTCCTATACTCGATTGTAGTATTTTGTAAATGAGTATTATTTGTATTATTATGTGGCTATGAGTTTCACTGTGGTGATGTACTAAAGTCTGTTTACGTGCTAAGTAAATTCAGTCTGGTATGACATTTTGTGAGTGGATTTAATTAGCTGACCCAAAGATGCTGCTCATTTAGGCCTACAAAACACTACAATTGACTAAAGATGTTATAATTTACAATTTATTCACTTTATTTTCTAAAGTAGCTTTAGATTGTAACTATACTACAGTACTGCTCAAATATTAAAATAGATACACTATAATTCGATTACTAATCCAACATAATTATTCTTAGTGTAGAAATTAGCTATTTAAACTCATTTACTATAATATTATTTGGTCTTCTGGTTTTTTTTTTAAATACATAAATGATTTCCACAAACCAAATACTCATAAACACGTTGATATTATTAGTAACTTTAGAAAAACCAACAGGAAATTGTGCAAATGACTAAAAGAAAAAGTTCTTTTAACTTAGATGGTTTGTTCGATTTATAATTTTTGTATAGAAATCACTAATGTCTTAATTGTATTCTTGTCAGGAAATACAGGTACCTGAAACACCGTCCTTAATAACGCTAGTAGATTCCTCCTTGGCAGGATCATCAGGAGGCACTGTGGACAATATGGTTTGTATTGGTTACAGACAACAATATGATATAGTAAATGAACATACAGGAGATGTGAACCATTTGTTTACAATCCAAGAAGGCACTCGGGGTCATCTTGTTGCTGCTGTTGATCTCTATGAAGATGAAGAACCAGAATTGCTTCTTTGTTATAATAGTAAGTTTGTCATTTTAGAATGTCTTGATTTTACTAAATCTTTTGGTCCTTGACAAACAGTGCTACACTATTTGTTTTCAAGATTTGATATCTGCTAAAATCAGCAAAATAAATGATACCTAATAGGATTATCCCTAAATATAAATAGGTATTTAAACTACTGTAAACTATTTTGTGCATGGGAACCAGTGGTGGCTAATAGCTCAAATTAATGGGTGGTGCTGCATCAGACAAATTGTAGCTGTTGTTTTAAAATTGTGTAAAAGGAAACAAACATGTATGAAAAGAAAATTTATTCCAACACTTGATAAAATCCCAAAAGAACACAATCAAACATTATTACTTACTTTAACCTAAATTGTTTCAGTTCAAGCTTGATCATTCATTTAAAAATGAAATCCATTCTTCTTGTTTTAATTTGCACGAAAAGGTCAATAATTTTCCACAACTTTCCAATAACAATAAGTAAACAAACTACCTTCCATCAGCAAGCCAGGGTCGGCACTGTGATAGCCAAAGTGCTTTCTTTCTCTTGCAGCCTCGCTTACAGCTTCTTTTGTGAGCATGAGCACAACAGACAAACTTCATGCCGCTGGAACTGTGAAGTGCACAGTTACATACAAAGATTTTTGTATATTTTTTATGAACTGGGGGCTGGCTTGAACTTAAAGATTATGTATTGTTCAAGTAAAAAAAAGGGGAAAAGACTCATTATATTAAACATAGTGATAATATCAAGTGGAAATAAGAGGTGCTGCAGTTCCACAGTGCCTGTACCCGAGCTTCTACTGTGGTAACTTTACAATCAACCTTTAATCTATGTAATCTTTAGTTACGTTAAAGTTTAGTTGTATTTTAATCTTTTGTTATGTACCTACATCAATAAGCCTCTTTTAATTATTTCTTTTTATTAGTTTAATGTCTACACTTTAGTTAATATATATAATTTACATATCTCAGATCAGCAGATTCAATACCTGTGTCACTCAGAAAAATATGCATAATGCAGCTTCATCTCTTTGTAAAACCTAAATTACAAAATAAGTCAAAATTACCTCACCTACTTATTCTAATATGAACAAACAAAACACCAATCATCTTAACTTCTATTATAATACCATCAGTATAAAATAATAAACTATTGCATGAAGACTATAAACACCATTATTGTTGACATATTGGTCATTCATTATTTTTGTAATGTAAAGCTGTAACATTTTACAACAACAGTGATTAAACTTAATATCTTTCATTTTTCATTCCCTGCCCAACCCCATTGCGAAAAAGCAACAAAGCAAGTAGCAAGTCAACCAGACGATAGTTTGCAAAAGTTTTATAAGAAATGAATATAATAACTTGTTTTTAAGATAAATAATTAAAACAAATAGTCGTAATAAGTGTTAACAGTAATTTTCCTCTTTGTGATGTAGTGTAGATTATTACAAGGTATATAATTTATTTTAACTTTTTGTTTTGTGATTTATACTAAAGTAAAACAATAGAATATTAATAAAAATGTCCATGTGCAATTTGTTAATCAGCCGATTTTGATAATGTATTTTATCAAACAATTGATTATGTTACTAATAAATAGATCAAATTTTATTTAGTTTGTGTTTAAAAGAAACAAATGTGATTATTTCAATTTGTTTCTAACTTTCTAACTACACAGATGTTGATTTCTTTACAGATACTTGTCACTTTCAAAAATTACTAGAGAGTAGTCCCAGTAATGAGTTTGATTTTCATTGGAACACAATACCTACTGCTATTGGTAAGTACACAGTTAGGTAATTAGGTACGGTATTTAAATCATGTGTATACTAATCATTATTCAAGACAAACATGTTTTGAAAAATTGTTAAACGAGAAGCTCCAAGGAATTATATTAATACAGTAAGACCTCGATAATCCGGCACTCTATAATCCGGCAAACTCGATAGTTCGGCATCAATCATCTTGAAAATTTGCACTCATTAAAAATAGCAGTTTTTGTAATTATTGAGTGATTTAAGCCCGGTCTACAAAGTCTGTTGGCTCCGCATCCGTTAAAAACAGTGTGTAAAAATGTACTGCTCAATAAACTTGTCCAAAACAAACATTTCAATCAAAATTTCTCCTAAAAATCGAACCGATTCAAAACAATGTGCTCTCGTCGTCCTTTAAAAACGTTAAAGGGACCGTTTAACACTTTCGTTGCTGACAGTATTTTGTTGAATGTATTCCTCTTAATGGAGATTATTTGAACAAATTGAAGTTTTTGAAAAAAGATACATTGAATTTCTGGTAAATAGTTGTTCGATTTAAAACCGCTTTCAGAATATCTACTAGTTCCCAGAAATAAAAAGACTTTTCAGTGTCTTTTAGGGTAAAAATTTAAAAAATCGAGTTTCTATTTACAAAGTCTTTATTCTGTAAAACTTAAAATCACTTATGACTTATGTCTATTTCTCTAAGTAATACACTCAACTAGTGATACACGAAATGCGTGATGTTTTAGTCGATTGTCTCGATTGTTCAAACATCTCGAGCATCAAACAATCGCGCATCACTACGCCGCAACTTGTCTGCTCCGCTGTTCACTATTACGTCCATACTCTCCCTTACTGAACGCTGATCCTGTTTATATTCATGTTTCGGCAAAAAAGACATTGAAACAACATAAAACACATAATTGCTCCGCTTCATATATGCTCAAAATTATTTTAAAGGCTAGATATGTCTTATAAAAACTAATCAGGTTATTGTAGGAAAAATATTTCATCATCTTGAAGCCTGGGGCTATGATCGCAATTATAACATCAGCGTGTCACTCTGGTAATATACGGAACCTTTTTTTTATATTTGTTACAATCCAGCGCTCAGAGAGCTTATATTATAAATATTTTATGTTCAAAATGATTTTGTTTTAGGCTTTTAAAATTTATTAGTTAGCGGCAACCTCTCTACGCAGTTAATGTTACGTAGTTTCAACGTGTAATTTACGTGTTCATATACAGTACATGTACATTTATTTATAGTTTATTCCCTGTCTAAACCATTTTAAAGGAAGACCTCGATAATCCGGCATATTCGATAATCCGGCATCACCGGATCCCCGAGCGTGTCGGATTATCGAGGTCTCACTGTATATTCATTAAATATTTATAGTAAATCGAGACTAGATTTTATGTAAATAATGGTAATCAAACTTTAAAGTTAGTTTAACAATTACCATTTAAATTATAATTTAAAAAAATAAAGACTATTTTTTACACTACATTTTAAGCATAATTAAACGCAAAAAAGAAAGTGTTTACATTGTTTTAATATTATTCAGATTATTCTTCAATATTTACATTTCAAAGCTTCTTTATTCAACACTTTTTTTAAGTTACAAAATAATAAATACATTTCAAAGCTTCTTTATTCAACACTGTTCAACAACTTTAAACTATCTATTGTTTAAAGCTCACTTTTTAATAATTTGCTCTCTTTCAGTGTGTGCCTTTCCTTACATTCTTGCGTTTACATCAGACTCTATGGAGATCCGTCTAATTATCAATGGCAACCTAGTCCAAACAATGGCCATGCCAAAGTTAACACTCATTTGTTCCAAGGTAAGCACAAACAATTATTTAATCTTAGCCTGCATTTATAATCGTTGTTATATACATTTTTTACATGAATACTACTCAGTGGCGGCTAGCCAATAATTCAAAAAATTATATTTCATTATGGGATTTTATTAAAGTCTTACCATTTTTATCCATATTGGAACTTAACTGCAATGCAAACAATTGAATTTAATGGGTAACAGTAATTAGATAATAATCATCACAAAGGCTTTGGTATTGCAAGTAGATATTACCTCGGGGATTTATTGCTTCTCATTTGGAACTAATTAGAACCTATTATATTTTGAACAGTAAAGTATCTATACTTACATTTATTTGATAGAATATGTAGTGTGTTTAGTTTATATATTTTTTATACTGTTGATTTTGTAAAGAAGCGATGAATAAAACTTACTTACTTACTATATTGACTATTGTTCGGGCTGAGCCCCACGTTTATACATCACAGTAGATATTGTGCATGTAGTACTCACCCTGGAAGCAAGGATCGGCGAACTGAAACAAACATCTCATCTTGAGTTCACCAATAAAGTCAAAGAGGACATAAGGAACAAGTCCTATGAAGAGGTATCCGACTGGTATGATAAGGTCAGGGACTTACAGAGGAGGACATCGGTCACGATTTTCCGACTTACAACTGGACATGACTGCCTTAATAAACACCTAAAAAAGATAAAAATTTTGTATTATGACAACTGCACATTGTGTGAAGGCCCGGACACTATCATGAACAAGAACCATCTCTTGGTCTGCGGAGAGCTGGATGAAGAGAAGCAGAGGAAAAAAGACCTCCCTGGTCTCTACTGGGAAGCAAGATTGAAGATGGCGTGAGCCAGCAAAAGCCATTGGACAACAACAACAACAACAACATATTGTGCATGTAGGGAGGGGTGGAGAGGATTGGATGAAACTTTGTGCTTCAACAGTGCAGTATATTTCAGTACGTTTTACTTTATCAAATTTTTTATTATAGATCCTGATTTAGGAATTTAGTACCTCTTGTTTTTAACATAATTAAAAATTATTTTATTTGTATTAGTAAACTGAGTTTAGCAGAAACGAAAGAAATATGTAAATTTGGACATACCATGCTTCTTTCAAGTTAATACCTACCTTTAACCCTTCATTGGTCGCGTCATGGTCTAATAGACCGGAGTTTTCGTATTGTACTTATAAAAACTGAGTGGAGCTTTTAAGATCTTCCTTCACACAAATCCTTTCAATACTCATTTATGACACCGGCACTCATACCGGATGCTTCAGTTGGTGCAATCGTTCTACCAACTGGTCTTTTCCACCATGTGCGACCCATCACGTTAGTAATATTTGTGTTTCTGTTGTTCAGAACAATATTCTTTATTACTGCCAAGATGAATAACAATGAATAAAAAAGTCTTTGAGGTTATAATATGAATATAAATACAACCTTTTATTATTAATATATATTCATTTATACAAATTTAAAGAAGAGATACCCATTCGTTTAACTTCGGAAACATTCATCCGTCTTCGTATTCTAGTAAGAACAATATTTTTATAATGCTTACAAAACAACAAAAAATGTAAAAAAGTCTATTGAAATACACTGTAAAACTTGATTTGTGTAACAGAATACACGTTAAATAACATTTTACTCAATAAACTACCTTTTTTAGAAATGTTTTTTAATTATTTACTAAACCTGGTGGAATCCACCGTGGGCGACTCCTTACGTAACTATTATTGACGCGAAAATGGAGGGTTAAATTTAGTTCAAATGAAAACTACAATTAATTGTAAATTTAAAAATTTGTATTAAACAATTTTGAAAAAAGTTAGAAGTTACAAAATTAGAAGAAAGGAAGACCTTGACCTAAGTTACCTAGTTAAAAAAAAATATCTAGCTTGAATTTAAAAAATATTGAGTTCAGTACAGCACAGGTAACCATAGATTAATACCAATGCAATCTGTGTTGGAGGTTCCAATTCTAGAAGACTGTACATTCCTTTAGCCATGCTGCTTTACCAAGAACAAAAAAATAACCTAACATTTTTATACCGGTACACAAATTAATTTATAAATAAGCAACAAAATATTTTACCACTTTAAAAAATATAAATAGTTCTAGATGGACCATAAGGTTATTTGCTTATCTCAGTAAAAATATAAAGTGGTAATTGCATAGTCAGAAATTATCTGTAATTATTTATTTGTTTAATAAATATTATTATTATTTGTTTGCCTTGTTATTATTATAAGAAAAAAAAACAATGGGTGTGCTTAAGATCATACGTTGAAAGTGATATAACTTCTATGACCGATTTATATTTTTATCAGTATTAATATTAGAGGAGAATAAAGGTCAACAAATTACACAAGTCAATATATTGTCAAAAAATATTATATCATATTTCGAATTGCATAATTATTATATCATAATATAATAATTATAATATTATAATATAGTACCTAATATTATTATAACTATAATATTATTATAAGTATAATTAGTATGCGAAAAATAGTGATCATTATAATGTAAGCAGTATTTATTTGGTGACTAATGATTTTGAGTGAGGTATTAGTATGTAAAAGTAATTACCTTTCTTTTATAATTTCCGCTCACAGTCCTTTTCTTAATTAATTCACTTGGTGACGATCGTTTCGCCTTTCAAATCAGGCATTTTCGAACCATAAACTTTTAGACATTTATTTAAATGCGCGTCAGTTATTATTAAAAATAACGAACATTAAAAAATACACAAACATATAATACAACACTTACAACACATATAACTACACTTAAAACATCGCATTCTGTCACTATTATGTAATTACTTTTACATATATATAACCAGTCCATAAGGCAAAAACAAAAACAATATGAGGTATTATACCCCGCTCGCGATAACTTTTCACTTGGGACTTGCACAGTTTGGCAACACTGCGGGTCGGCTCGCTACCCCATTCCACTTATCAAATGTATCCGGTTGAACGATGACTCACAACTAGGCTCCTAGTAAAAATTACACTTTTTCTTCAAAACTTAATGAAAAGTTCAATATGACTATGCATCTTAAAGATAATTTTCTAACAAGAAATAATATATAAAAATGTTTGTAATCAGACAACTAATAGTATTGGAAAAAGGGTAAACTAAATATATTGTGATCGTTTTGCGGAAAAATTAACATTTAAATATAAAAGAAATACTATTCAAAAAATAATAAATTCAAAATAATATAAACTTTCAAAAATGTCGTTTTTAACCTGCTGACATTAAATATCTTATTGTAAAAAGTGCAATACAAAGTATTTTTTTTTTATACAAAATGGCGGATTACGGCAAAACTAAGCCAAAATCGAAAAATGTTATACTACATTTTCGACTTACTTTTGCATGTAAAATCTGAATCTGCATAGCCCGCTACAAAATTAACTAAAAACTTTGTTAAATTTAAAAAAACATATGATTTTAGGCTAATTTTGTTTGTTGTAGACAATTACCAAGAAATTATGTTTTTGTCGATAAATCGGTTATCCTTTGACCTACTGAAACTACAAAAAGAACATTGTGTCTCTTGTTAAAAAATAAAAATATTTTGTCTCTTGTAATTTTTTTGTAAAGTTAACGGTTTTTAAGATATTCCACGTTAAAAATTTGTAACGACCGCCATTTTGAAAATTATAAAAATAAATTCTTTGTGTTTGGTATACTTGTTAATTGTAACATATAAAATGCTTATTCTAAATTTGAACTTTATATCTTATCTATTTACAGAGTTACAGTGAATTTTTGTAAAAAAACAAAATGGCGAATTACGGCTAAACTAAGCCGAAATCGAAAAAATTTTATACTACATTTTCGACTTATTTTTGCATGTAGAATCTGAATCTGCATAGCCCGCTTTACTGAATCACCCTGTACATCTATAAACAATACTTATAATTGTCCTATTTTAATACATTTTAGATATTTATTATCAGCAAAGTATGACCAAACATGTTATGATAAGAAATATTGAAAAATGTATCAGAAGAAAAAAATAATAATTTGCAATTTCGAAAGAGCCTTCTCAGGGAAGTGCACCTGTGAGTCAGCGCGATAAGACACATCCGCTCGTCTCAACAGTGCGACGTTGCCGATACCATTTTCACATTAAACTAAAAAAATCCCAAGTGCAAAGTTATAGCGCGTGTAGTATAGTGTATGCACTCTACATAGAATTCTAAGAATAATTCAATATGTAAAGGATAATTATTATAATAATAATTATAATAACGTACTATAATATATTATGTATCGTCTATTACCTCTCCATGCGCTTACTTGTCTATATATCCTATTAGCTGACAGGACAATGTTCACTATTGCAATAATATGGTTAGCTACAGCAAAAATGTTACATCTTAAAGTATTTTAGCTGATTCTGTGTGTATTTTGAGACAGTGGATTTTTACCGCTTGCCTATGTGCTTTTACATGATTTGTATTAGAAAAACGCTTTCGTCGGTTTTTCCTCGTTTTTTGGTATTGGTTCTGGATGTGAGTGAACTGCATCAGATGATGATGTACACTGTTCTGATAGGGTTGGAAGTTGAGAAATTTGGAGACCATCGTCTGAAACCTGGGATCGGGAATCTGACTATATTTCCTCCACACTAATATCCATTGAGTTGTCAGGTAAAAAAGGTGTGAGAGGAATGAGAACATCAAAGTGGCCTCTTGTCAGTTCTTCAGTAAACCTTAGCCTCCCTACTCCCTCAATCGGTTCGCCAAAACTCTCCCACAACAAATAACCATCTCTGTGCACCTGAAATTTATAAAAAATATTTCGGATGCTGTTTGAATTTCACAGGAGGTTCCAAAAGTTACCGGTTTGCTCATATCCATGATATATTCTTTTTTTGTTGAATAAATATCTCCTGTTACTTTTAAAGTATATGGTTTGAACCTGCGTCAATTGTTTGAAACATGACTAACAACTCTGGCCCTCACCTCAAACCCCAGTGAATCAGTGTCATGTACAATTACAGCCAAAGAGTAGAATAAGCATTGGCCATCTGACCTAGAAGAAACTACTTTGTGAGGAATAGGCACACTCCATTAACATGTATAACCTCCATTGTTGTAATATGAAGCTAAATTTTATATTTAAGTGAGTAATAATAAGTTACAGTAAAATAAAACATTGTAAAATATTACTTTGTCAAAATGTACAAAAAGTAAAAAATTTTCTAAACTTACTTCAGTTAGACAAAAATCAAATCTTCTTTACAAAACTCAAAATGCACAAATATAATAATTATTATAATTATCCCTTACATATTGAATTATTCTTAGAATTCTATGTAGAGTGCATACACTAATACCTCACTCAAAATCATTAGTCACTAAATAAATAATGCTTACATTATAATGGTCACTATTTTTTGCATACTTGTTATAATATAATATTTTTATAATATATTAATATTATAATAATTATAATAATGTATTATTATATACTCTATGTATCGTCTATTCCCTCTCCACACGCTTACTTGTCTATATATACTATGTATCGCCTATTCCCTATTCATGCTCTGGCTTGTGTCTACGCAAAAAGTTTGCGTAGCGTGAGATTTCAGAAACATAGTCAATGAAAGTGTCCAACGGGCCGATAGAAGCTTTTTAAATGTTTCGCAATGCCACCCCCTTCAACAATGAGTCATCTGTTTCAGTTAGTGCTTGTGTGCTTGGTGTAGGTATTTGAGGTTATGTTCTGTGAGTGTATTTTGTAACCAAATTAGTATTGTTATCACATCAAAAATTACAGTTACTAGGAGAAATGAAATAGTTGTAAGTTCTTTATGATGGCAAATAAACGAATTCAAAATAAATGGTTTATCAAATTGCCTATTTATTTACTGTTATAAAAATAAATACATTGTCTAAATAGCAAAACCAAAACTCTATTCAAATTATTATAATGTAGCCTATTGATTAATCGGAGGACAAACTGCCCCAAAATAATCACAGTAGGCTACATCCACCCTTGAACAAAACTATATGCCACTAACATTAATAAACATCCTTATATACATTTACTTTTTTACAGCATGTACCGGTACTTTTTTAAATTTTATCTGAGTAGTGTATCTTATTTTAATAATAGTGGTCTAAAACTGTTTATACTTGTTTTCAGAATGACATATTCTTTGCTACAACAGCACCAGAGTTTTTCCAGAGCAGAACAGAAAGGTTACAAGTTGACCACAGAATCGATAGAGATCCAAGTCTATCTCCACCATCTTCACCTCACTGTAAGTTTGTAAGAAAAATGTTCTGAATCATATAAATACAACTCTTAACATTTGATTGATTGAGTGGATTACTGATAATGATATGAGGTATTTAGTTGGGTGATTTAGGGGTTGAGTTAAATTTAACAACTTGTAATAATATAATTCTTTTGTTCTTATCAAACTTCTCTAGTGTCCAATTAAGGTAATAAAATAAAAACTTCACAAATTAGGTTGCCAATTAGGTGGGAAATAAAATTGCTTTGCACAATTTGAGATCTCATGTACAAAATACAAAAACTACAAGCATTTAGCTATGTTTAAAATCCAAGCACAGCTAATGGTTTTTGGACAACTCCAGTACTTTCAAAAATAGTGTTACTGTACTGAGGTGAGTATTTAAAATGGAAATATTTACTTCTTACTGCAGACAACAATGAAAGCTAAGCACCTGTGCAATATTTAAATAGCTGCCTAAAAAGTTTCAATCAAGCTTCAACCCAAAAGTGCACTTTCAGTCTTTGGTTTAAAAATATTGCAGTCCAATTACTAACAAATAATCAGTTTAAATCAGGTATTTTACAAGCAATATTTTGTATAATGTTTCATGTTTTTGTCTTTTAAACTCTTTCTTTGCTAGTTTACCCTGTATTATATGTACAGACCTAGCAATATATTAGAACAGATATCTTATACATGTATAAGTTATAAGTTATCCGGGATAATAGATTTCAATAAATAGTAACTACATGTCTTTAAAACCAAATGTATGGTACCGTACATATAATATGTTATACAGGACCATTTATGTTTCCTTAATATTAAAAGTCAATTCAATTAGTTTTAATGAGCGTAAATATTATGTTTAAATTAAGATTGTACAATATGTAATCTTAGACCCTACAACAAAGATAGAAGTCTAGCTCATCTTACTAACCTCTTCAGGAAAATTTTAATTGTTAACTAATACCTAGTTGTAAATTAAAACATATTTAAAAAATAATAATTGTTTAATTTTTGCTCTCCAGTATCACCGGAGGCTCGTCCATTCCGTTTATACAGAATTCCACTTCACGCTTTGAGTGGCTTAGTAGCACCTTGTGACAGGCGGTGTCCGACACCATCGCCAGAACCGCCTGATCCACCAGGATCAACTCCGGATCCTCCAGAGAGCCTTCCAAAACCTAGCCTCTTAGCAGAGCCATCGCGTGGATTAAGTCGAAGTTGTTCATCTTCACCTACACCACAATCTTTCATGTCCCCATCTAAGTGACTTGTATTAAATCAATTTATCCCAATATGTCTTTCTTAAATCTATTACTCAACTGCTAAGCACTGTGTAGATATTTCAGTCTAATTCTAAGCCAGTCACAAGTGATGAAGTTGTACTGGGGATTTTGTGTGGAGCACATTGTGAACATTTTCTTCTGTTTCATTTATATTCATTAGTTTTTCAAGTACTAACTGTTCATTCTTACCACAGGGTATAGTCAGATCTATTCTGTAAATAAATTACTATGTTTTATCTATAGATCCTAGTGTTGACTAGATTATACTTTAGAGCTATTTTATAAGTTTTATAAACCAACAAAGAAAATGAGTCTGTTAATATAAATTTAATTTAAGATTGTTTGGCAATGATAATAAAATAAATAATTACAAGAACCATACTTTAGAATGTGATTGTACAGAAATTAATTGAAAATTTGATCAATAATACTCAGGTAAATGTTAAACTTATCTTTTCTTTTGTTCCCATATCAAATATGAACGTTATTGCAATATTTCCCTACCTAAATAATTGTTAAGCACTGCAATTTTGAATGTTGTTATGGGTAATATGGGTGGTACCAATGGGGCCACAGCACAGGTAAACCCCTTCTTACTTATACATGAACAACATTATGTCACTAAATATATAATAATGCACTATAACAAAGAGTAAGAAGAATATTCAGATAAAATGTTCCTTGAGGTAAAACATGTTTGTAATAGTGTGAAAATATGATTTTACTCAGCCTAACGCTAAGCCCGGAAAGTGGTTTACCATTGTTATGTGACATTATATTAAACAAGTTTGTAAAAGTGAAATGAAGGGTTTGATTGTAAGATATTCAACCCAAATTCATTCAATAGTTTTCAGGGGAGGATTGTTTATACACCGATTTAACAAGTAAGGTATTTTCTAGTATTTATAGGTTTATTTTTTAATTAATGTATAAAAACTTTCCAATTAATTTACTTTTACATTGATACAAATACCTAAATATCTTTTACTTACATATATTTACATTTTCACTTTCCATATTATCATAGTACACATAATATCTTTTATACAACAGGATGTTATAGTAACAAAATATTAAGTAGTATTTAGTTTTGGGGCTCGTATTCATAACATTTTGAGAATCTACCAGTGCAGCACACTGACGTCCATTTGCCCGTCTGTCTTGCCGCTGCTAAAGCCAATCGGTTTATAAAACAAGACAATGTTATCAGCACATACTGAACTTCCCTTAAACAGACTTTCACATAAACAAATCATATGAATTATTTACAACAGGAAATATAATACAGACCTTTGATGTATGACATATCGACAAACTCCATATCACTCATCAGTACCTGGATCTGTTGAGCTCTACCGGAGGCGTACAAAAACAACCTTGATAAAATTAAAGTAGTTGAAAATCCAGGGAACTAAATACCTGTTGGTTTTTTTTCTAACACCAGAAACTCGGAATTGGATTAAAGTCCGATTATACCTCTAGAATTGTTGGTTACATGTCATCAACATCTTCCCCTCTTGCAACAATTGTAACTTGCTCACATAATTATCAGTTTGTTTCTATGCAACACATTTCTATAACTAGTTTATATTTAAAAGTGTATAGGTAAAATATAACAAAACTACTGTAAAATATAACAAAATAATATTTATAAAACATAAGTTACAATTCATTTGTATTTTATTTAATTTTCTAAATATTTTATTTTGTCTATATTAGGGAATACTAGTCAATTGTGGTACATCTTGTTATGTAATAACAAAATAAGCTCATTGTTGTTATAACATTTTTTTATTTACTTCTAAACCAAGATAATAATTATTTCAATTAAACAGTTAAGAACTTCAATGTCTAACATACATTTTATTTAACTTGTATTATGATAGTATTTCAGCTACTTTTGAACTAAAAGAAGGTTTCAAACTACCCAACTTCTTGTGATTTGACAGAAACTGTTTTTCAATACATCCCTTCCAATTGATATGTCTCTATCCAATCTCCCTCTATCACACTCATGAAAATATATATATTATTTGTCTGTATTATATTCAAACAATAAATTTCATTATAAGTAGAAATTACATTACAGTAATAGTAATGAAATAAAATGCAAGTGAATATTGTCCATTAAAAATAATACAGGGTTCTAAAGTATAGTCAAACACTAGATTTTTCCTTTTGAAATTTGTGTAAATATTTTATATTTATTAAAACTATTATAATAATATCAAAACTTTATGTGTGCCATTGGACTTTTTACTTAGTATTACTTAGTAAAGTGGTCGAGTAAAGTATTTTCTGGATCAAACTAATACAATTTATTTATCATCTCTTTTACCTTATGTACAGAACTATCGTCACCTTCTGCTGGACAGAAGCTAAGTTTATTAGTTAACAACTATAGTTTTCCCCTGCTATATGTTTGATCAAATTTTGGCGTGATTGCTGTAAGTTTATATGTTAAAAGTGTAAATATTATCTAACTACTGAACAAATATATATATCATTTTGCTGTTATTATTACTACAACTTGATTGGTTCCTTCAGAATTCAAAGCCTCACAACCTACTGAATAATGAAATCATGTATTTTAATGAATGGCTACTCGTTTGACAGAATTGGCTAAAAATTTACCATCTGATCAATAATTATAGTGTTACCTCCTAATAAATAACAAACAGAATATATGTGACCTATCCTCAAGCCTTTGAGCTTATGTTGGTAATCAAAATTACTTACTTTCCTTGAAAAGTCAGGGGTTTAAATCTAAATTTTGATCTTCATATTGAGTTGGGATTCATAGCAATAAAAGCAAGCAGAACAGATCTGTAATTAGTTATCTAATTTAGTTAAGAAAAAGTGTGAGGAAACTATGTTCATTTGATAAGAAACTTATTATAGCCTTTTGAATTTTTCAAGTTTTTAGTTTTTTAGTTTTTTTAGTTTCAAGAACAACCCAAATCCAAATTTCAAAAACCTTCTTAATATGCTATATTTTAGAAACTAGGCCTAAGCGGTTGAATTTTCTCTTAAGGTGGCAGAAAAATCTAAAACTTAAAATAAAAAGCAACAAATTTGTAAGGCTACACCATAGTACTTTAACAATTCTTCTTGTAATTGGAGTTATTTAAGTCATCATTATCTTAGGTCTTCGAGAGACGTTGCAGCCATGTTAAGCTGTATATATATGTGATCAAATCCTCCACAACATGTTTCTTGTACCATATTAAATCTGATAATACTATATCTGTAATTTGAAAGCAGCAAGTTTTGAAATTTTTAAAGTTAAGATTAATAACCAAATTTTAAAAAGGTACAATGTGGAAAACCAAAAGAATCCTATATCAGATTGATTGATACTACCTTGATTGATTACATTTGTAATCATCGTCAAACTTTTGCATAGAAGCCAGAGCAAATTTGTGAAACTGTAAAATAACTATGTTGAATTTTATGTTTGTTGTCATAACTGCTAAAAAAAAGTAGATTTACTATTATGCATACTTCTCCAACACCATCCAATAAAATTTAAATGGTACACAGTTATTGATATTATTCAGTAGCTTTCAATCAAATAAAATTAATCAACAAAATTTTCAGATGAAATGTGTTACGTACTAATCTGAAGCTTGAGCCTCTATGTAGGGGAATGGGCAAGTCTCTTGAATTTTACATTATAATGAAGAATTGAATGATAACTCATTTCAAACTACAATACAATTAGGAATATGATTGTTAATCCAATTTGTTGATCCACAAATTTGATACAGTTTTTAAGTTTAGAAAGGCTGTTAAGAGTTGTTAGATTAGGTTAAAATGTTTTTTTTTTAAATTATCTCAATAGATGGTAAATGTAACCAAATTGTAGAGCTCTATTCCATGTAACACTTTACAAAACATCTCAGAAGGTAAATAGTAAAATTAAATAATTAAAATTGTTGAAATTGAAATAGTTGAAAATATCTTATGGTGTTTAAATTAGATCAAAATAAATTCAGGGTAGTCTACAAAATAGACTAATAATTTATTACAAAAATTAGTAAGCCAACCATTAATCATTTTTAGAACTATTACACATTCTATATACAAATATTTAATTTGAAGTTTTAAGGTGCTGGTTGTTAAACTTCAAGTTTTTGCATAATCTGTTGTTGAGTAACTGTTGTTTAGAGATAAACACAGCTGTTTTCCAACATTGAAAAGCTCTTCCTAAGCCTTTATGGTGGTTATTTCATCTACAGTTAGTTTTTATGAGTATACGTTTTAAACTGTATATTTCTATGTAGAAAGAATTTTTTATGTACATATTAACCCTAAGGTTGTGCACATTTTTTCAGTATTACAGTTGTAATTGTGGTTTTATAAATTTTAAGTACTAAAGTGATATAAATTATAGTTTTTTACATACAAATATTAACTATTATGTCATTGTGTTTAATAAATTAATTACACTCTTTACTATCTAAACACATTTTACCAATATATTGTATTTATGATCAGAAACATTAAAGCAATAAGTATTAACAAAAATATATATATTAAATGTTCTAACTTAAACTCAGACTTAATCTCAAAATTAATTTATTTTAAATATTATTCTACTTTATTTAAGATTTAATTAATAACATAAAATAGATGCAATATTATGTTAAATATAAATATTATTTCAATCAAGCGAAAATTTTAACATATAAGACCAAGTTTTTAGAAGTTTTCTAGAACTGAAGCTATTTATTGATGATTGCACAGTCAATTTGTAATTATTATTTTCTCAACTTTTCATAGTTAACAGCTTTACTTTTTCTGACCTTTCCTATTAAGTTACTTTTAAGATCAAAAAAGAAATCTTATTGATTACAAAAAGTTAGATTAATTAATTGATGTGTAATATTATCAAACTGGTACTAAAAGGACCTTTGGAGATACATTCTGGCCTTATAAAGTCTTTGCATATGATATAAATATTTCACTCATATCACTGTGAATAATATTAAATTTGTTAACTTATAGTAATTATTCATTTGTGTACTTTATAATATATACAAAAATATATTAAAAATTCTAACTTATATAACCTATTTATATGCAATACTTTTTTAACTTACGGTATGGTACTTTCTTATTTTATATACATTGCCCCTTAACAACAAGTGTTGTTTTAAGTTCAAATGTTGAAATAATACAATTATTATTAACTACTATAAGTTTAAAATCTGTTGTATTTCCTTATATTTGGAAAAAATATACTTAAAAAAACACAGTTTAAGGTATTATTGAGTTCAAAACATTTGCTTAACATGTTTTCTGTTTGATCTTTTCAGAAATGTCATGCACACTTATTGCTTTATTATTTATACTAACTTATTTCAATAACTTTGATTCAAAGCCGTTTTGGATGTCTTAATTTTGTTATAGTTTTATGCTTAACATTCTCGCATTGTGCCAATAGGATTAATGAATGACAGATTGTGAAAAATCAATAGAAAGACGGATTTGAACCAACTGTACGGAGTTCGAACTGTAGCCTTTTAATACTTTTAACCTATCTACAGAACGAATGCCCTCACTTTACCTCTTTTGAAGCAATATGAATTTCAACATAAGTTTTTGTATGAACCTATATTATCTAAATCCCAAAACGCTTATTTAAAATTTAAAGAACTTAAAATATTGTTAAAATGTAATGTTTGTTTAAGCTTTAGTTTTGTTTTGCAAGTGTAAAAGTTTATATTATGTTTGATAAAATATTTTTATTTTGAAATAAATGTCAAAATTTATATCTGTAAAAATGTATTGCACAGTGTGTTTTCCTATTATATTGAATGGTTATGGTATTAATTAATAAACATAAATAATCATTGGTTTACTTACAGTATTTATTTAAGCACAAAACTTGTAAGTGTTTAATAAATTATAATATTTTAAATGGTTGTACATATTTAGAAATTATGGTATGGTAATTTACCATTGTGGACTTTAGAAAACATAACATTTGATAGACTAAGGTTTATCTTAATCAAGTATACACGCTTAAGTGTAAACGATTTTAAAGGCCTATCTCTTGTGAAATATATCTAAATATTTTTTATCTTATACTGTATTATGTGTTTAGTGTGTATCCACAATAATAATTATTAATGGTGTATTTTTGCATTTTGTGTCTTGGTTATATAATATACATATATATGTTTCAATAAATACTTATTGTAACAGATGTTTGCTGGTTGAGAGCTTTAATGTTGTCGATGAATATATTGAATTATTTCTAAATAGTCTATCTTATTGTTAAATTCGACTTTATAAATAATATATTTTTAATTGTGTTGTATAGAAATAAATTTAAGTGTTAATTTAATTGTGTTAAAGAATTGTATAATTTGTAAAACTTCATTTTGTGCACATTACTAAATAAGTGGTGATTATCGTGTTGGCATTGTGTTTTCTGAGATTTTCATTCCAAACAATTACTATAATCACAGTTAATTTTAAGCCATTAGATTTAATTGTAGTTTGATTCTACACCTTAAAGTTAACCTGTAACATTATTATCTTAAAGATCAAATGAAATAAACATTTGACAACAACTATCAAAATCACTTAAAACAGTATGTTATATTTTGAAAGGCCAAAACTGTTTGAACATTTTATGCCTGAGACCATTTTACTGTTCTTTAAACACTTTTTGATTTTGATAATTATTATGCCTTTTGTTAACTATGTATTGTCAACATGCACCCTAAATAAGTGTAATGTTGACACAACTACTAAATAACTGATTTTTCTAATTGGCCTGTTTGTCTGACTTTAAAGTAGATTAAATATTGATGTATTATTATAAGTAATTTGGATACCATATAATAGCTGGTCTAATGCAAATTTTAAATTTCCATATTCATTTCGTGTATAATTGTTATTTTTTATGTTGTACCCAATAAGAAAACTAATTATAATTCATAAGGTTCTAAATAAGTTTTTTCAATATCCTTCTCCAGTTATTTTTGTTTTACTAGACCTAGACAATGAAAAAACAAAACAATTTCTTGAAAGCTGTATGCCCTATAATTTAAAGAATAAATTAGGGTAAAATAGTAATAATAGTATATAACTATTCATTAATAGACCTAAATTTCAATTTTATAAGCTTCAATAAATTACTTAAAAAATTAATAATAGCTCTTTAAGAACCTAAAAGCAGCATAATTATGCCCTATAAATTAAAGAAATTTAAATATAGGCAACTATTTAAAAAAAAAAATTAAAATGTTTCTCTCATTAAGCTCAATTAAAATTATTGATTGCAAGCTAAATAGTAGTCAACAAGATTGATTTAAATCAAAAGTGTTTGGTGCCGTAAGTATATTTCAATTAAATCAGTGAGGGAAAAGGGTAATATTCCTAAATGTTTGAAAATAAACTGAGGTAGCAAAAAGTACCAAATACATATGCCCAGCTTTTGAGCACAATAGGGATAAAGTTTCAAAACTCCAGTGCCAAACAATCTAGTTTGAAATATATCGCTGAATGAAAGAAGAATAATATCCCGATAGCTTAATATATAGTCTATACTATATATAAGGCATCTGGGGTAATATTCCAGGAATAGTTCCATTCTTCCACTCAGTGAAGAAGAAGAGCAGTACCTAGTAGTAACCTTGACTGTGTTGCTTTGGTTTTCTATCATAGTAGTGATTCATCAACTATTGTTAATTTGTACTTGATTTGTATTTAAAATTTACATTATAAAATTGTTTGTTTCAAATGTTGACTATTAATTATTTCTTTTTGCCATGAAAAAGGGTAATATTCCAAAGTTTATAACAGCTGTCTACATTTAACACATCTTAATTGTGTTAAATGAAGAAGTACTGGGTAGTGCAACAATTAATGTTATTATCAGTGTTTTTTTATGAGATCAAATATATTGGTAAAATGTGTTTTTTTCCATTATTCTGCAAAACAAGATTTTGTAATATTACCCTTTTTAAACTCACTGATTGAATTTAAATACTGATTTTGTTATTGTGCACCAATATTTGCACCTATTTGGCATAATTATTTAATAAATTCGTTTAGGCTTTAATATATTTATTTTTACTTTCTCCACCCTATACGTAGTATATGGAGAAAGTATTGTTTTTGTAAAAATGTTTGAATTTGAATTTTCAGTTGAATTATCTGTTTTGGTGCTCCCAGAACCCCAAAAAATGGTTTAGTGCAATTATCTGTGTTGGTGCTCCCTGAACCCAAAAATATTTTTTGTGGAATTTTTTGTTTTGATGCTACCTGCTGAACCCAAAAAAAGTGTTTTTAGAGTGGTGTCTGTCTGTCAGTATGTATACACGACCAGAGAGGACACTATTGGTCCGATTTTCATGAAATTTGGTATGTAGGTACTAAACCCTAATATCTCCAGGCGTTTTTTTCATTTTTTGGAATTTTTAATTTTTAAGGGTAATTTACCCCTAAAAACCCATAAAAAACGACAAAAATGCAAATTTCTCAAAAACGGCTCTAACGATTTTGATCAAATTTTCAGTATTTATAGTGCTTAAGATGTCAAACAAAATGACACCACCCGCTTTTATCAAAACTTCGGCGTTTTATAATTATGGGGAAATGTTTAAAAATAAACAAGTTTATGTTGTCAATCTAGCATCGCGGCGGCGGCCACACGGGGTAGCACCATGGTAACAATCACGGCCAGTAATTCAAAGGTCGCGCGATCGAATCCCGCCTAGGACAATAACTTTTTTTATACGATTGACGTAGGTAGAATATTATTTTTTTGTTTTGTTCTAAAAAGTAATAAATAAAATGATTGAAAACAATATTATTTTGACTACAGTAAGTTGGGAGAAAGTTTGTGTCAGTTAACTGATACCGTTTATTTAATAGAAGATTGTTTTTCAGAGAAAAGCAACCAAAAGACCGGAGGCCTGTATGTGTATAAACTAGACCAGGATTACTCCACTGATTATTAAAAAGATTTCACATTAAAAGCTAAATCACAGATAAAAGATAAATAACCTGCACATATGTCTTAGTGGAATAACAGAAGTGTAATGCGTTTAAAGAAAAACAAGATTGCTGTTTATTGCATTGGGCAAATACTCAACAGAAATTAGACGACCCACTGTCTCCTTACAGTAGAATTAATTGACAATGTTATCTCACCAGTCTCACCTGTAACTAAGATCGCACAGGGTATTTTAGTGGTGCCTTTTAATTTACAGAAAATGTTGGTAAACAACTTTTTCTCTGGTTATATGATCTTGCTCTGTAGCTAGAGCAATCTGTGTAGAAAGCTCTGCTGCAGTCAATAATACTTATGTTATGAACCCGAGTAGCAAAATTAAATTAAAACACTTTTACTACTTATTAGCGAATGCATTGTATTTGGATAACCTTGATCTATGGCGAATGTCAATAGGAAAGATAAGCTATGCAGTCACCCTTATGGTGAGAATTAAGGACGGGAGTAGTAAATAATTCTTTCAAGCACCTGAACCGCTGACGTGAATTGAGCGAATTTCCAAAATTAAATTTATATGTTTTAAGAAAGTTTCAACCAACTATTTGGGAAATTGATCTACTCAGGAAGGCTTTGAATAGCCTGTGTGTACGAAATATTAGTAGAATTTTTTGTACCTAAGCCACCAGCTTCGACTCATTCGCTACGTCATTCCTCTCGCAGTGGAAAAACTCACTTTGCCCCTTGACCTTGCTGCCGCTTGTTATGGACTGCTTCACTTTACAAACTCGGCAATTGGCCTCGGGTCAGAGGATGCCTCCAAGTCAAAATCCTCCTTGTGGATTTAAACAGGGCACTTTTATGTTTTGATAGGTTGTGGGGGAACCATGTGAGCTATAAAGTCGTGCAAAAAACAAAATGTGCAGAATAATATCCCACATTTATTTTTTTAGATAAAACCCCAAAACAATTTTATTCTAGTACGAAAAACATAAAAATTAGTTATTTCTGATCAAAAAAAGTTTTTCTGGTTTGTGGATTTTTTTACTAACGAACTCGTCAGAGCAACTTCGACAACTAATGTGTACAGCTAATTTTTACAAAATCGGACTTAAAATGTGGTCGCTAGAGTCCGAACACATATACATTTAGATTTATTATTTTATATAACTTTTGTATACTTACCCAACACCATTCTGTTATATTACCCTCCATCCCTCTCCTAGACACTTTCTTTGGTATTTCACTTTCTGTTGTTAAGATAACCCTATTGCTTGTTTAGACACTAAGACCACACCCACTCTTGTAGAGGGTTATACATTTTGTTGCTTAGTCCAAGATTAAACTATAAATTTTTAGTTCTAGCTTGTAGCTCATGCATCACTGAAGATGACGACTTTGTTGTTGAAGAAGCGCGTTTGTTTATTAATCGTATCTGTGTGAAAATTATTGTATAGTTATTATTTTTAAATACATATACAGTCTGTTCATAACATCCCTTTAAAACCCCTCATTATTTTTGTTACTGAAAATAAGTTAACAAAACTTTGTACAAATCTTGTGTTGCATAACAGGACACATTTTTTGACATGTCTGACCGTCTATGATTTTGGGGAGCTTAGGAAGTAAGGGGGTTAATAATTTTAAATATAAAGGTAGGTTATATAATACACAATTGAAAAGCTTATTAAAAGAGAAACAGAATGGCACAATCTAGAGCTTAATATCCTACTTCGTTTCAAAGTAATGGAAAACCAAAGTTATAGAAAATTAAATTTTTATTATAACACCATAATATTTATAGTTCAGTGACATACACAATTACAGAAGAATTATCTATATATATATATATATATATATATCTGAAATACCACTGACTCACTCACTCATCACAGTATCTCGAAAACCATACCTCCTAGGAATGTGAAATTTGATACACATATTGCTCATAGGCCCTAGAGGCGCACTAAGAAAGGGTTTTGAAATATTTCGCTTTTAATGGTTGAAACAACCTTGAAGTGAAACAGTCTTTCGTCACCTTATTGAAGAACCTTCTCACCAACGATCCATCCTGACAACGCCAATAGGTCCGCAAGAGGACCGAAGGCACCGCCCAATGAGGAAGTTGCAGGGGTGAACTAGACGGGGGTCGCGCCACAATATTTCGCATTTAATGGTTGAAACAACCCCTAAAACCACAAATATTGTTTGTTTTATATCTCGAAAACCATATGGCCTAGAAGTGTGGAATTTGGTACATATATTGCTATAGGACTTAGATTTGCAGTAAGAAAGAATTTTGAAATATTTCGCGTTTAAGGGTTGAAACAACCCTTAAAACCATAAATATTTTTTGTTTTATATCTCAAAAAAACCATATGGCCTAGGAATGTGGAATTTGGTACAAATGTTGCTCATAGGCCCTAGAGATGCACTAAGGAAGAATTTTGAAATATTTAACGTTTAAGGGTTGAAACAACTCCTAAAAACCATAAATATTGGTTTTTTTATATCTAAAAAAACCATATGGCCTAGGAACATGGAATTTGGTACACTCATGGAATATTGCTCATAGGTGCTAGAGGCGCACTAAGAAATGATTTTAAAATATTTAACGTTTAAGGGTTGGAACAACCCCTAAAACCATAAATATTAATTGGTATTCTTTCCTTAAAGCTAGAGATTTGAAATTTGGCATTTATTAGTTTTAAGGAAATATGTACCTAAATGCGTAAAGCTGATCAAATTTATCCCGATTGATATACAGACAAAATTCTGAAATTTTGTACATTTATTTCTTACAAGATACATATAAAAAGTAAACTAGTTTTACATGTCGTTATGTCCTGGTCCTGCTACGGGTGAAAATGTGATAACAACCCCTACAAACAATTACATTTGTATACCTTCCTTAGAGCTAGAGATCTGATCATTTGTAAATTTATTACAGGACAAATAGAAAAAATAAACCTGTTTTACATTTTGTCACGTTCTGCTAAGAGGTGAAAATGTAGTACCTACCCCTAAAACTATAAATAATAATTGAATACCGCCTAGGAACGTGAAATGTGGTACATGTATTGCTCACAGGCACTAGAGGCGCACTAATAAGAAAGGATTTTAAAATATATGGCCTTAAAGGGTTGAAACAACCACTAAAACTATACATACTATGTGTTTACATTCCGTAAAGCTAGAAAGCTGAAATATTGTACATTTATTTTTTAAGATCACATATAGAAAGTAAACCAGTTTTACTTTTTGTCAAGTTCTGCTAAGGGGTGGAAATATAGTAACAACCCCTAAAAAAATTAATATTAATGTTTATAATTTCCTGAAATCTAGAGAGCTGAAATTTTGTACATTAATTTCTTATAAGATGCATATAAAATAAACAAGTTTTACACTTTGTAACGTTCTGCTAAGGGATTGAAAAGTAGTAACAACCCCTAAAACTATAAATATTAATTGAATAAAGTTGAGGAGCGTGAAATTTGGTACACGTATGTATGCTCATAGGCACCAAGAAACAATTTTAAAATATTTGGCCTTTAAGGGTTGAAACAACCCCTAAAACAATTAAAATTAATTTGTATACTTTCCTCAAAGCTAGAAAGCTGAAATTGTGTAGGGGAAGGTGGGGGAACTGTGCGCACTGAAGCAAAAACCGCTGAAAATTTGATATTTTAAGAGTAAATTTATAAATAATTATATAGAACTGTAGCCCATTTATTCTAGTTTCTTAAGTTTTTTCTGAATTCTTTAGTCTTAAGCATAAATTTTACATAACTGAAATTCTACAACTATGCATTTGCGCACGGTTCCCCTACCGTTGGGGTAACCGTGCGCTTGGGTTAGGGTAACTGTGCGCGGAAAGTACAATTTTGGGTTAGTAATAAAAATTTAGTATTGGCTAGAAGAAATGTAATTGTACAATAAATATTTAGAAATAATAATACATTTGTGACATATAAAAACTAAAACAGAACTAAAACTGAAAACTAACAATGGTAATAATGATTTATTTTATTTAAAAAATTTAGTTATTAAATTTAAAAAGTTACAGAACTTAAGTTTTACAAAAGTCACACATGTAGTTTTCTGCAGATTCCCATCTTATTTTATTTAAAAAATTAAATTATTAAATTTAAAAAGTTACAGAATTTAAGTTTTACAAACGTCACACATGTAGTTTTCTGCAGATTCCCATCCGGTACATTCTGCATGGCTCCATGATGAACACATCTGTAGACACATCTGTACCAAATTTCACGGTCTTTTCCTATGTCCAAACACACGGAACAAAGGTCAGCTGATGATTTGTCGACAAGATTTGGGTCTACTAAATCAATTATGTCATCATCATCATCTTGGCATAGATCTTTTTCTTCTACTTCAGACTCATCTGATGTCTCGTTTCTAACCAAAGATTTCTTTCTTTTTTTTAAGGATTTGTTTTTACAATCAAGTTTTCTACCTGCTAAACCATTTTCAATTTTCACTGCTTCCATATTTAACATTCTGGCTGCCTTTTTTAACTCCGTTTCTTTTTGAAGTGAAAACTTCTTTAGCGGCGTTGGGCACTTTTTGCTTGGGGAAAAAGCATTGAATTCGCGACCGTTACCACTCGAGATATAGTATGTATTATTTTTCATCGCATTGATCTTCCTTTTTCTTTGAACTTCCTCTAGCTTCTTTTTCATAGGTGTTGAAGTCAGCAGTTCTGAACTTTGTTTTTGTCGTCGAACTGGCTTTTTCTCATTGTTTGTCTTCTTTTGTAAAATAGGAGCAAATTGCATAAAGGAGTTATCCGACTTTGATGTTGATGGCTGCGGGTTGATATACATGTCACTCATGAGATTATCAGTTGGATTCTCCAAGTCAATTTCATGATTATTTTCTGTAGGTTCTGTTGTGTTTTTAGATTTTGGAGTCTCATAGCTAGTTACGACGATTTCTTCATTGTTTAAAATTTTTGCAGGTGCAAAATCTTGCTCTGAAAACTTGTTGGAGTCAAAAGGAAAAATTCCAGCTGAGGAAAACCCTGAAATTGCGTTCTTCATTGTTGCAGTCTTTACAAAAGCTTTACTTAAAAGTTCTGCAACATCGTACTCTGTTATCTTAGTGTGACCCGTGGTTGTCAGGTAGCAGTCATACTCTCTGTACAAAGTGCCTTTTAAAGGGCCAAAGAAAGTTAAATCTAATGGCTGAAGCCGATGCGAGGTATGTGGAGTGAGGGAAACCATGTGAATGAAGTTGTCACGACAAAAATTGTATATTTCTAAAGAAACATGACTGCTGTGGTTGTCCAATATAATTAAAACAGGATCACTTTCAGTAGGGTGAGCATGCTTTTTAAAATGTTCAAGCCACTTCAAAAAAATGTCTTCGTTGCTCCATCCGTTCGGAGTGCAAGTGTAAACTGCGCCAACAGGACCATTTCTTTGCAGATGAATTGACATTCTAGCAAGGGGGTAGACCATCATAGGAGGGATGAAACTTCCAGCCGCATTCACAGCAAATAAAGCAGTAATATTTCTACCTCTTTCAGCTGAGGTAGCGGCACCTATTTTCTTAGCACCCTTTAATCCATACACCTTTGGGCATTTTTTTTGAACAGTGGGGTTATACCAGTCTCATCCTGGTTATATATTCTGTGAGGGGGGAAATTATACTTTTTCATAATTTCTTCAAGGTTGGAAAAATATAGACTCACTTCTTTTTCATTAAATGCACCTATTCTGTTGATACTAGTTCCTTCTGGTTGCCGAAGTTTTATTTCTGGTTGCCTATTAAGAAAACCAAATAGCCAGTCTTTCCCAGCCAGGCCAATCTTAGAGTTAAAATTGTGTGCAATGTTCTTCGACTCTGCATATCTAAAAACCAAACATCTCAACCCTTTTGGAGTCAAGCCATAAAATAAATTAGAAAGAGTTAAAATATACTGTTTTAATTCTAATTCGATGTTCGTCGTAAAAATAGGCTTACGGCCTAAAGGTTCAATGCAAGGCTTAACCAATAAAAGCTGCTTTCGCAAAGTCAACTCAGGAATTCCAAAACTTCTTCCTACTTCTCGAATTTTTCTTTGGTTAACTGGAATCTCGTGAAGCGCTTTATTTAACGATTCAATGGAGTAAGAGTTAATTTTAGTTTTCCTCACATAGGTTCGCGGCATCTGGAACGAGAAATAAAAGATAATGTAGCCTAATAGCATTTAAACACGTGTAGGGGAATCGTGCGCACTACCGCGCACAGTTACCCGATCATGTATCCGAACATTTACTAACTATTTTTACTGATAATACTGCGTAATATCTAGAACTAAACACGTGTACGTATTCAAAAAGACTTGTAGTTTATAAATATATATAGCTTAACTTAATTAAAACAAAATTAGAGGCATACCTTCTAGTTTTGTGGAGATCGAAAATAACGATTCAGCTACTTGTCACTATTTCACTTCTACTGGACAAAGAAGTTGGCTTGGCGGGACGCGGTTAGGATATCTTAGTTTTTCGAACTATCGCTAGGTTTCAGCACCAACCGGGACGTTGTAATGCATTTAGAAGTTATGAATATTGTGGTGCCCACAGTTACCCCCTGCGCACGGTTCTCCCACCTTCCCCTACATTTATTTCTTGAAAAACACATAAAAATTAAACCAGTTTTACATTTTGCTACGTGCTGCTAAGAGGTGAAAATGTGATAACAACCCCTAAAAACTATAAATATTAATTGGTTTTCTTTCTTTAAAGCTAGAGATCTGAAATTTGGCTTTTATTAATTTTAAGGAAATATTTAAATGCGTAAAGCTGGTTAAATCTTTGATTATGGACGTTTAAATCTATTCCGATCTATGCATGCGCATATTAAAGTCGTATCTGTTCGATCTGCAACATCCAGCTAAGACTGTGATTTACCAGTCTGTAGATTTATCGGTTGAAAAGAAGATGCTTTTCACTCTGAATTCTTTATTTTTAATTGATTTAAATTATTCAGCAAACATACCTTGGCGAAGACTATTGACAGGCAGCCAATGAACAAAACATAACAAACTAATTGAAAATATAGGTAATAATTCACTTTTGTGAAGTAAAAGATGAAAGAAAATGAGGGAGAAATATTATAATTATTATGTGCAATTAATTCCCCGTAGCGAAGCACGGGTATTCAGCTAGTATATATAAGTTACGTTTCGTTTCCGAACGTTTAGGTTTTTAAAAAAACAATTAATATTCATTTAACTATTAATTAAAACCTTTTATTTTATTATAAACGATTTAAAAACTATTTATAACAAAATTGCGTACAATCTAATTTGCATTTAGTTGTGTACGGAGCGAGCTTGGACCTACCACTCCTGTACAAAGGCTCAGTTCCTCTACAAGTTAGTTATGCTTACTTGGCTAAACTTATGCTAACATCATGAATAATTACTACAAACTATACAATATTTCTTAACGTAACTTATATATATTAAAGATATATTATATTTATGTTCACCCTCTAACGACCGTATTTGGTTCAAATTTGGTACAGACGTTATTTGTTTAAATCGCTCAGACGAGTTCGTTAGTAAAAAAAAATCCAATAACCGGAAGTACGTTTTCGACCGGAAGTAACTAGTTTTTTTAGATTCTTCGTTCTAGATTGAAACTTTTTTATGGTTTTCTCTAAAAAAATAAATGTAGGACGTTATTCTGAACAATTTGTCTTTTACACGACCTTGTCGTAGCTCATCCGGTTCCCTCAAAATCGTTCGAAACATAAAATACCCGGTTCTAATCTACTTGGGAATTTAACCGTGACGAGTCTGTCCGCTGTGAGCGAAGCAAAGAAGAATCAACTCTATGTAACAAGGTCGAGATACAAACGTGAGCGGAAGGAAGTAGCCGGGTCTGGAGGCTGAAGTGCAAACACATTATAATATATTCAGCGCCTTTGTGAGTTGACCAATTTTCCAAATAGGCTAGTTGGTAGAAACCTTAAAATATATAAACTTAATTATCAGTCCACTCACGTCAGCGGTTCAGCTCCGTGGTCGAATTATTTACACCACAAATTGCAAATGCGAAAGTTTTTCTAATTACGAAAATAACCAATTCACTCATTTAAAATGATCAGTTTAAGACAACAACAGCTGTGGGTAGCAAAGCCTAACCCAACCTGCTCGCTTCGAATACTTTCATTAATGTTTCACTTGACATTGGGTCGGTCAATGCTAAACAGAAGGTGCTTTACCCAACATTTTACTATAACTGACAATCAAACATCACTTCCTTCTCTTCAATATGTATTATTCATATGATTTATCGCTCCGGTTGTTATTGGTCGCAAAAGGTTCCTGTTCCACTAATTAATAGCTGCCTGCGGGAGTAGGCGTGGGAGCACGATTTGTAAATTAGATAAAACTTGAAAGTAGTTTAAAAAAACCTTGAGCTAGGTTAAGTTTCAAGTTTAGCATTCGTGTACACTATTACGTAAAATACGTACTTTATTCCATTCGATCTAAAGTGATATCTGTGACTTCCCCTCACTGAAGTGACTAACGAGAGATAACCTTTATAGTTAAATTCTAAAAAAGTAACCTTCTTAATTTTCGAATTTAGTCTATGCTTTTTTCAGAGTATTTATTAAATTATATTAAAATAATTCGACCACGCAGCTGAACCGCTGACGTGAGTTGAGCGAATTTCCAAAATTAAATTTATATATGTTTTTGGGTTTCAAACAACTATTTGGGAAATTGATCTACTCACGAAGGTGCTGCTAGCATGTACCAAATATATTGCCATCGGTCACCACGGTAAAAGCCGATGATTTAATTCTGGTTTTTACGTTATTTTAAGTTTTGATTGTTTTTGAGGGAACCAGATGGGCTATAAGGTCGCGTAAAAAAACAAAATGTGCAGAATTATTTCGTATGTCTACTTTGTTAAAGAAAACTTAAAAAAAAAAAAATAATTCTAGTACGAAAAATCTCAAAATTTTTTTACTTCCGGTCAAAAATTTAGTCTATTTCCGGTAATTTTTTTTGGCTAACAAACTCGTCCAAGCGACTTAAAAAAACAACCTGTTTACCGAATTTGGTCCAAATCGAACGTAAAATGCGGCCGTTAGAGTGCGCACACATACATACATAAATATATACATATGATTTTTAATGACACCCCAAAACGTGTTCTGGGGACCATGTTCGGTGCTCATTTGCTACTCCCGACCTTGGGTATTACCATAAGGGCCACTGCAATAGCTTATTTTTCCTATGGAGATGCGCTAATAAGTCTCTTCAGAACATTTAAGAGACTGAAATTTGTTTCTGTTATATTGTAAAACTAATCATATGTAGGTCTAAAGTGTAAGAATGGTATTGGAATTGCTATTAATGAAACTCGCTTATTTTCAAGAAATTGTTTTAATGATTAACTCGTAAGCGCATGTTATATTAGTATAAACTGCAATACAATCATAACTTTACGTTCCGTGTTATTTTTATGAAATTTTAAAAATTCTATCAACAAAGATGTTTTTTCATCAGAAACTATATAATAATCCTATACAAAGCTCCTCCAGTTCCTGCATAAAAATTGACGGAGGCAAACCAATTACTCGCAACAAAAAGTTATGGAAGAGAATACAATACGGTTAATAATAAATAACAGAATTATTCAAATCTTGCAATATTTAAAGATTTATAAAAAAGAATAAAAACAGCCACAAAATTTCAAATCTTTAATGTCCACATAAATGGTCAAATTGGTTTAAGACATTTTGAAATTTTATTTACTCACAAATCATTAAGTTTAAGTAGCTTCCAGGGTCTTAACGATATCACCTTTGCATTAAAAAATATCTTCAACTCTTGCGAGTTTGCACCTCGACCTTGCGGGCTCGGGTTATAAGCTTCGCTTCGCTCGCAGCATACAAACTCGGCCGTCGGCTTCGGATTAGAAGATGCCCCCATGGTTCTTTCCCCATTTCGGTTCTTTTATGGTATTTTACGTTTTGATCGATTTTGGGGGAATAAGGTCGTGTATAAAACAAAATGTGCAGAATAATATCCTACATTTAATTATTTAGATAAAACTTTAAAACAGTTTCCTTCTCGTACGAAAAATTTCAAAAAATAGTTACTTCCTGTCAAAAAACGTACTTCTGGTTGTTGGATTTTTTTGGTTAACGAACTCGTCCGAGCGACGCGACGTAGAGAACCAACGCGTGTACGACATTTGAACAAAATCGCACTTTAAATGCGGCCGCTAGAGTTCGAACACATATATATATATACTAGTGGCTTGTAGGGGCAAATGTCCTTATTTTGCTTCTGAACGGTGGGTTATTGCCAACGTCATTCTGTCGAGCAGTGTTATTGGTTTCACGAACAGCTCTTCTTCTATCTGCACTGTTCCTGAAGACCACGCCTGCTCTACGTGGCCATCCCCTTACCTTCATATTAAAACTACACAATAAAATAAATAATGAAAACACAAAAACTATAAAGGCTACGAGCAAAAACTTATACACATAACCTTAACATATTATTTCTTTGTTTGCAAGTCACACTGAGCTGTTTTTCATTGCAATGTATTACTTATTGAGATGTTTGTACTCAGCTGTTTTTCATTGCAATGTATTTCTTTAAAATATTTGTTTGTTTACAAATTATACTCAGCTGTTTTTCATTGCATTGTATTTCTTATGGAGATTTTTAGTAACTTTAAGTTCTTCAAAACCATATAAATGTTGTAAATTGAGAAAAACCTATATTTTCCCCCGCTCCTTCGTGTCAATACCTTTAATTTGAGCCATTTCCTAGCTTTGTATTACCTCCCACAATCTTTCTCTCAACATTCGGCTTACGAAATTATATATATAGACTAGATAAGTGCCCGTGCTTCCCTACTGAATATATCAATTTCAAAGGCATCCCGTATACTCTTTGTTAATACGCTATTTACACTATGTACTACTTTCTTAGCTTAAGTGTAAAAAATATTCATCTTTTAGTTTTATTAATCCCTGTTAAAGGACAGCCTTTTTATATGCTTATTTAAAGAACCTCCTTTCTAACGCTTTTTACTTTTTAATAACCTTAAAAGCAAAATATTTTAAAATCCCGTCTTATTGCACATCTAGAGCATAAGGGGAAACACTATATTAAGTCTCAAGTTAATATGTTTTGTCGTTTTTTAGAAATAGTGATGAATAATGAGTCAGTGGCATTTGGCTTTTATCTATATTTCTAACGATTTTTATTTTTTAATAACCTTAAACGCAAAATATTTTAAAATCCCGTCCTATTGCACATCTAGAGTATAAGGGGAACGACTATTTTAAGTCTCAAGTTAATACGTTTGGTAGTTTTTGAGAAATAGTGATCATCAGCCAGTCAGTTTTATTTTAATTTGTTCTATGTTTCTAACGCTTTTTACGTTTTAATAACCTTAAATGCAAAATATTTTAAAATCCCGTCTTATTGCACATCTAAAGCATACGGGGAACCACTATTAAGTCTCAAGTTAATATGTTTTGTCGTTTTTGAGATGTAGGGATCATCAGTGAGTCAGTGGTATTTCGATTTTATATATAAGATATGATTTTTAATGACACACCAAAACGTGTTCTGGGGACCATAATCGGTGCTCATTTACTACTCCCGGCCTTAGGTCTCTCCATAAGGGTCACTGCAATAGCTCATTTTTCCTATAGAAATTCGCTAATAAGCCTTTCTGTAACAGAGATGAATTATAGTCTACTAAAATTTGTATGAACCCAGTTTAACTGTTTTGGTGCTTGATTATGAACAAACCTTTTGCAAAATAATTGTTTTGGTTTCTAAAGGCCACAAGATTTATTTATCTCTAGGTCCTCAAAAGTTTCAAATTCAAATTTTTATTGTTTCTAATCACTACAACTTTCAATAAATTAAATAAAAATATTTCCTGTAATATCGTTACTTTCAGCCAATAAGACTACTGATGAAAGGGAGTAGTGTAGCGTGTAACGCATGAATCAATAAGGCTCATTCCTTATTTATTTATTAAATTTATTTAGAGGTAATTATGCAAGTTAGAAGACGCGTTAACCAACTACACCTCGCTGGAAGCCTTAATTCAAATAAGAATACAATATACCGGTAAGTATTATTTTCATATAATAATAACTCCCCACAATGTCGTATTAAACGAAAATAATAAAAATATGAATTAAAAAAAACTTTTATTTTGAAGAGGTGGTGATTCATATTCCAAACCCTACCCGTTCACCTTGACCTTCTAGAACCACTAAATCCATTATTAAATTCTGCGATACGTATTTAGAAACTTCCTGAAGTTCGGGTTTTAACAGTATAGTTGCCAAAACCAAAACGGTAAAGACAAGTGTCAGTCGAAATATATTTAATTTTCAAAACTTTATACAACATCTTTGTAATACATTTTCTTAGATTATGATCACAGATTTAAAGATTTTGTAAAAAGTAATAATTAATCATATTTGAAGTATTTTACGTCAATTTTAAGGAACAAAAGTGAAAACAAGATGAAAAAATACTGATTGAGACTTTAATATTTATTTTCATGCTACCAAAAACCTATAAAAAAACTATTGCTGAGAATTAGATCACAAAATTAGAATTTATTATTTTCAAGATACTAGAGTGCTAATATGTAAAAAATTATAAATAATAGCAACAAGTTATAGTAATAATAAATAACATAACACATAGGTAGGTTAAATACTTTTAGGTTAACACTTTTAAAAAATGCTTCTTAGATCGCAAATGAATTGTTTGAAATGTCTCTTACCGCCTCTAATCGTAAGGTATTAATATTATAAGCTTAGACAAACAATGCACAAACACAGAATAAACAAAAAGAAATAATATTACTCATACTATCTGAACGATATTTCTCATATTATTGCTTGAATCGTTTACAATCTGTTCCCTTTCATTTATCCTTTAATCAATACTAACTACCATAATTATATTATGATTAAGTTTTATTTATTTTCGACAATATTAAGTACTCTAATCGAATGAATTTTTGTTCCTCTGGATCCAAGGATAGGTTAGATCAACTGCCAAGTTAAAAGTATAGTATGCAATGGTCTATATTTTTCAATAAAATAAACAACTGACTATATTTTTTCAATTTATTAGACAGTCGCCTAAGTTTGTTCAGTATGGTAGAAATTACATATTTTTCAATATATAGTAATCAATATACAATATCTTTTAGTTATCTTTATGATCTTTAAAATGCCAAATGTTTTTTATGGTCCGTTGCATCGAGTGAGCTACCGACTTACAGCTGTAAAACATACCCATGTTAAAAATAATTCAAGTTACTTTATGTTAGAGACGTTTGATTTTTGGTCCCATAGCCTATCAACAAAATGTAAGGTAAAGGTGAATGCTGGAGTGTGACACAATAGAGCAGTAAGCAAAGCCTTGTGATAATAACCCACACTACCCATTTCGGAGTGAAAAGGTATCAAAGCAGACCAAACAAATCGTAAAATTAAATATGGCTCTGTTTTTGTAGAAGAACTTAGTAAAAATAGAAATGATCAGGCTATTTTAAATAAACGTACGGAGAGGAAAATCAGCCCAAAATTTAACAATTACAACTGCAGAAGTAATGAAACTAATAACAATTAGCGATCAGTCTAATAAACAATTTAATCACAAAGCTGTGAAACTGGTTGTAAGCATATGCTGCAACTTGAAGGGCAGGTTATCTGTAATAGCCAAATTAGAAAAAGATTTATGAATCCAACAAGGGATTTGTTTGGCTTGAGAATAAGGGTTGGTTTTACATAGCCTACAGTTGCTACTTTTCACCAAATGAGTTAATTGAAAAATTCAAAAATGAGAATTACCTCAATAAATAAATTACCTCAATAATACCATAGGCAAAACAATCCGTGTCGTTATTATAGCTGACTATGTTAATAGTAAATTTTATGAATGGGGATATAGAAGAGGAAATGTAGTAAGTCAATTGTTAGCTGAGAAGACCTCGTTGTTCTCGATAAATGAATTAAACCAACCTTTCAGAGAGAAAAGTCTACCTCAGAAACTGATATTACTATTGTGTCTCAAAATTTTGCGAGAAGAGTAAATAAATGGAAAGTTCTAGACGATAAATTTCTGAGTGACCAACAGTAAATTGTGGTCTCTACTGTTGTAAAGTCAAGGTTAATTTCGACCTTACGATTTAGAAAATTAAACTAAAACACGAAATAAATTAAAGAAAGGGTCTTACAATGTATCTGAAAGAAATCAAACACGACAAACTACATTGGACTAAGATGAACAAGACTTGTACAAAATGGCCAAAGTAAAATATATTTTATGCATGCAATATGTCTATGCCTAAAAGTAAATTAACCTAAAAGCAGGTTTACTGGTACTTAGCTGAAATATATGACAGTAGAAGCAAACGTCTGAATGCTAGACGAAGGGAAATCTACTCTTGACAGAGCTGTGAAAAAGTCAAATAAGGCATCTGAAATCGGCTCTTAAGAAAAATTAAACAAAATGCCAGACTAAACTGTTCGATTGCATAGAACTTCATCCTTTCGGACTGGCATGCATACAATGTATTTAAGGAAAATCTTAAGATATAACCAGAGAAATCCAGGACTGGGGATCCTGAATGGATGACCAGGATTTGTTTCCAATTTGTAACAACTGTAAATTTGTAAAAAATAATGCAAAAATGATTTGAACTAAATTAGGACACCGATATTCACACAAGACGAATTAAGACAATAAATGCATCACTAGTCTAAAGGAGTGGAAAAACAAAAACTGCGGGGTGGTTTATAAAAGGGAGTGACTTAAATCTGGAGATACAACTTCCTCATACCACAGGATAGGTAAACATTGTCTATCGGAGTACCAGTACGGCTTTGGAATAGGAAGATGGATGGTACACATCATTCTGTAAGTGGTTGACCACTGCTACTAGAGTGAGACAGTGAAAATTAAAGAAAAGAGTATTCTGTCTTACGCACACCCTCATACATAATACTTTATATCTATTTGTTTTTACAATTTTTAGCAATCAATCATTAATCACTCGTCTTGTCCACATCATAAAGCTAGCCCTTAAAAAACATTGTATTGTCCAACCTACCCCTTCAAAATAAGGAAGCCCCTTCATTGATTCAGCCCCTTCAAAATGTGATTACACCAACTCCTCTATCATCCCCTGTTCAATCCCAGTACATAAGGTAACGATATAGGTTTGTATTTTATTAACGATTTACCATTGAACCATACCATTCAACTGCATCAACAATAACTCTTGCTCTCTCTATATGTGCAATAGCTTGAAGAAAAGCACTCTTAACATCAGTCTAACTGTTGCCTCAGAATTTCGTAAGGAAAAATATGTTCGTCTTTTTGCAAAGGGACCTGCTGATTTAAAAGAAGCGGATATGCCATCCTAAGAGATAAAAACTATTTCAGATGAACCCACTGCATTATCATCATAGATTAAGTTCGGCAGAAAGAGGGAGCTGGACAAACAGGTGGAGGAGTTATAGGACGCAGGAGTGGTTAAGGATTCACAAAGTTAATTTGCGGCACCAGCGGTTTTTGTAAAGAAGCCTTGAGATAAACGGAGAATGGTGGTAGATAATCGCAAGTTAAATGCAAATTTAGAACCAGATAGATTTAAGTTGCCGGCAATGACGGACACAAATGTAGACACATTAGAGACTTTCTTCAATGGCCACTAACCAAACATTTTTCCACAACTCATAATGATGATAGGAAATAAACAAGCTAGAAGGATTTGAAAATTTAAAGACTAACAGGAGTTCATTCCAAAAAAGCAAGAATAGGTGTTTGCAAAATTATTGTACGATGGAACGGTCATTTATGTAGATGATTTAGTAGCGTATGGACAAAGTTTGAGGACTAATTAGTGGCGTTGGAGAAAGTGTTTAAACATTTAGAGTCTGCCAAGCTGAAATTAAAAACTTTTTCCCTACTCATTTTCATCCGTCTCCTCTTCTTGCTTAGATATTCGTTTTATTAAAATTGCAACTCTGTGATTACATCATTTCTAATTACATTACAACCTACTCTATATTACTGTGATATTACCTTATTCTCAATTCTATAAACAAATACAATTCTATTATTGTCAAATTGTTAGTTTTGAATGACAAATATATTGACTCATTTTATTTTGTAACAACAGATTAATTCTTAACATAGGTGGTCTAAAAGCAACTAGAAGAACATTGATTTAAAGTGTAGTTCACTTCAAATTTTTATATATTGCTCAGGTATGGATGAATGAACTTCTTCGACTTATCGTTCAATGTATACATTATCCGTGTGTACGGCCTGACAAGAGAATAGAAGTAAAGTTAAAATTCCGGATAGACAATATGATCAAAGAGATAGAGAGAGATAGTGACAATAATGACCAAAAAATTAGTAGTTAAAATGAAGAGCTACAGCTAAGACCCGTCTTCTCACTTCCTTTAAACGACAAGCACAGGTAAAGAAAGGAGATTAGGATTTAGTGGGTAATCCGGATGAACTAGCAGTCCTTCGTCTAATGCATTCCCCTCCAAAAAAATACTATCCAGGAACAAGGTAGCATGAGTATAGTATAAATTTTGGGATACTACAAATCAATATTAGTTGCTATATTGTTATATAGTTGCTATATACAAATTTAGCAACAATTAAAAATTTGTAAAATTACTATCATATTCAATTTTGAGTTAACATAGAAGAGAAATTTTGGTTTCCAACGATACGTTTAATGGTCCCGCCAAGTCTTCAATTTCAACCAGTAAAATTTGATCATGTTCAGTTTATTCTGTAATTTGTCTACTCATTTCGATTTGGCTATTTTTGAAGTCAAAACTTAGAACTGTATTTAAGTAATTTAGTTTTACACACAAGTCAAATGTGTAGGTAGTCTCTGAAGATTATTTTAACAACTTTTTGGATGAAGACTTTTTCATCATAAATATGTTTTTATATATGAAAACTCCTTTATGTTTTGTTTTTGTAGCCTTAAGTTTTTGAATTAATTACAAATGACCTTAAATAAAGACAAATATGAACCGTAATACAAAATGGAGTCTTTTCTTATCTGCGTGATAATCGAGAGACGTTTGTATTATATTTTTTATTGTATTAATAGTTTTGTTAAAGTGTATGAGAAATATTGTGTAATGGAGAAACTATTAGATTAACAGAAGTGGGAAAATGTCTAGAATTTATTTAATTTTGGAGAAAAAATACTAAAATTGAAGTGTGGAAGAAAATAGCAGAAAGCATCTTTTAGCAATTTACACCTTTTGAAGCGTATGCCTAGTGAGTACTAGAAACAATCAAAATAATACTATGAAATAAGAAATAATAAGATTCATTACGTTAACAGTAATAAAATATTTTACAATCATGGTATGAACAATATCTAAAGGTTATACCTTTACAACTTCAAATATGTTCTATATAGACCATTAAAATAAAATGTCACAATCAGAATAGATTTTTTATTATTCAATTGAAAAACGGCAAAAATAGTTTATCTACTCCTATTGACTAAAACGGGAGTTTCATCTTACGTTATACGATTGTGGATTATTTCTAAAATCAACAGTTTATTAATTAAACATTTTTCTACACTCAAGACTTTTACGGCAAGTGGGTATAGTATATATACACACAAAGCAATCATCATAACTGTCGTATTTTCATTTATCTGGTAATTTACGTACACGTTTCGTCGAAGTATGTTAAACTAGTAGGCTACATACTAATTTTAATATACATATAATTTTAACTGTGAATTTACTTTTTTACCTGAATGTTTTGTCAAAGTAAATAAAGCTTAAATTTCACAAGAACCACTTAAACACTAACACTTACACAGTTTCAACATTAACTGTTTTCATTCAAATAAACTCGAATTGTACGGTGAATTACTACATATTGTATTCCTAGACTTAAATTAGGATAGTTCTGCAGGTCATAATTAATTGCGAAAATGTTGGAGGCTCAAACGATTTTATATTTTTTTAATCTTTGTCACTTATTCAACTATCGCCTAAATGGTGGCCTTTCTCTTCTATATTAAATTCGTAAGAAGCAACTTTTCAAACGCTTTTTTACTGCCCCTAGTGGTCCGTAGTTTTACATTATAGTTTTGCTAATTTTTTATAATGGAAATATCCAGCACAATATTGTTCTGGAGATGCAAACTGAAATGACAACATTGATGCGTGGAAGAAAATAACGGCTTGAAGCAGTTAATTATTTTACTGCGTGCTTAGTGAGTCTTAGGAAACATAACAATTATGTGATGAAATAAGAAATAATAAGTTTCCTTTATATTTAAAATCACATTATATTAAGCAGTACTTATATCATTTGCAGTATATTATCATGAACACAATTTCATGTTTATTAGTACTTACTACAAATCTGAGTGTATAGACCAATAAAATGCCCTAAGATTAGTTAGTGTCAGTATCAGAATGGACTTCTAATAGACAATTTTATTTTGGATAACTTATCTGAAAAATGGCAATGATTCATAAAGGATAAAATATACTGAATGGTTTTTACGATATAGGTCTTCTATTTATAATGGTGCAAGATTGGCTTTAAATCTTTATTTTCTAATAACTTATGTAAATTGATTCCAAATAAACAGTTGCATATTGTTTAATTCACTAATGATATCCGTATAATATACATTAGTGTAAAAGAAGCAAATTGTCATCTCCCTGGTAACCTTTATATATATAATTCTTCTGTACGTGTGTATGTCACTGAACACATAAACTGCTGGACCAATTTTGTTGAAATTTTGTGTGTGTGTTTCAGTGGATCCCTGGATGGTTTAGATTCACAATTAGGAGTTAAAATTGGGTTGCTACCCCTACACAATAATTATAAATTAAACTAACTTCCTACAAGCTATAAAACTAAAATTATATAATATGTAATATTATTTTAAGGGATATCAAAAACTATTTGCAATTTGATTGCTTAATTCAAAAGAATGAACTGGAATAACCCTTAAAATTAAATAATAACCACTTACTTTTTCTATATTCGCAAAAACTATTCAACTAATTTAAATAATTTCACAATTTATAAATGTACCAGGATTTTTTTTGAGAATATCGTCACTACAAACAACATGATTTAAATGGGGTAAACCCTATACAATATTGCACTAAATTCCTACAAACTATAAATCTAAATTTATTTTATATTATTCTAAATTGATATAAAAACATTTGCAATTCGATTAGTTAAGTCAAAGGGATGAAGCGGGATAACACCCTTAAAATTAAATCAAGTAATAGGTCCATGGCCAGGTCTTCGTCTCGTGTAATTTTGATTGTCAATGTAAATAAAGTTTTCATTCGCAAGGACATCTCAAAAATCAATGCTTACATTTGCAATTCCACCATTAGCATACTATTTTCGATCAATAAACTAAAATTACAGAGTGAATTATATTTTTAAAAACGCATTCCAAGACTTTTAACGCATAGAACCACAAACAAACCAATATTTTACAAGTAGGATATTTTAAAAGAATATAACAAAATTTATCGAGCCCGTTCAAGAAGGATACATTTTAAAGTTATAATTGCGGAAATTTTGAAGGCACAATCGTCTTACGTATATTTTTATTTTCTTCCTAGTCTTTATCACTTATGTAATTATGGCCTAAATCATAACCTCGACCCCTCCCTTCGATATTCCATTCATAAGAAACTACTTGCTTGGAATCGGTAGCAGTGCCAGATTGAGCAGGCTGTGGACAAGGTGAGTGCTATGGTAACCAATTCATAATGTTAGATTCTCTTATCATACCCGGTATAATTTGTAATATTTCTAAGCTATTATAAGTTACTTTTTTTGTAAATATTTTAATCTAATTTTATATTTTTAAATGATTTAACAAACATTTTAAACGAAAAATTTTAAATAAAATTTTAAATATGATAAACTATTCCTCAAATTTTTTCAAAATTAATGGTTAAGTGAGCAACGTAATAATAGTCGTTATTTTATAGTGTATTATTAATTTTTTTTTTCATCTAATTTATTATTGAAACAAATATTTTGAATTTTCAAAATATTTTAAAGAAAGCTATAACCGCTTGGGCTTTGAAATGGACAGATGGTCCATATTGATGGATGGAACTATATTGTAATTTATAAAAATATTACAAAAATTTCAATGATTTATTTAAAGTTTGAAAATAAGTTTTAATTTTTGTTTAAGACGATTTAGAAATTGTATTGGAAGTAGAAAGGGACAAAATAAATAAATATTTTTAATCAAGATTTTACGTTTTTTTGACAATAATTAATAATTTAGATTTAGCTGAACACTAAGTTAATTAAAATTTTAACTGCAACATTTGAAGAAAAAAATCCAAGTTTTTTATTTTAAATATTACTTTTTATTATCAAAAGAAGCAGTATAGTGAGTAGAATTACTAACTATGATCGTGTTCAAATATATTAATTCCATTTGGAGTAATTTAAAAATCAAGTATTTTGCATTTCCAGGTTTTGAGCATGCAATTCTTTTAGTTCAAATTCATATATCTCCAAAACTAAATTTTAAAACTACTTGAATATGACACGTCGTTAAAGATAAAATACCATATTTTAACTTTCAGTAATGTCCTGGGCGGTATCATTAATAGGTTCCGAGATAAAGCCAGACAAAACAGATAATTAACGAAAGAAACAATTATCAAACAGTTATTGGTAACTGTAATTTTACGCTTGTTACACTGTTCATCACAAAGTTTCATACTAAGTGGATTTATGTTTGAAAGCATTATTCGTTATAAAGTTAAATATCTTCATATTCTAAACTGATTTATGTTAAACGCAATTTTAATAAGGAAGAATTGCATTGGATCTCCACAAAGTAAAGTTGTTAAAGTTCGATAACGTAGTCATTGCTGATTTATAATATTCAATTCTTGTACAAAGTTTTAAATTGGTATAAAATATATTCCATTTTCAATAGTTTCAAAATCACTTTTGAATATTATTATCATTTAAAGATACCTAATGATTCATTGTGGTTTATAAGACATGTCTGTATTTTTTTAAGGTTATTTAAACTCATTTTTGAGTATAAGTATCCAAGTTACATAAATAATATAATTATGGTACTTACGTCCGTCTTGTGACTTACTGTAACTTAATAAAGTTATGCGTTTCGGAAACTATGTTCTATCTTCAGAATAATCACCCGTGAGAGTTCGTCAATATATTAAAATACTAAAAAAATCCATATGCGTGTATTTTAGTATTTTAATGTATTGACGAACTTTCACGGGTGAATATTCTGAAGATAGAACATAGTTTCCGAAACGCGTAACTTTATTACAGTAAGTCACAAGTCGGACGTAAGTACCATAATTACTGTATTGTTTGTTAAGCTGTTTGGCAAAAAGTTATGGTCGGTCCATAATTCAATGACATTTCAATCCATTATATTTACAGTTTGTTTTCAATTTTCTAAAATAATTTTGAAAATATGTTATCAATATAATATAAACAATTTCAATATTTTTTTTTAAAAATGAACCCTTCTTAAGTATACTTAACTTTACCTTAAATATTATAAAATGTGTCATCAATAAAGATATAATGAAACAAGTTTCTTTACAAAATGAAAATGAAGTTGAGTTCAACATTCCCATCTCAAATCTTTCCATTGTCTGTACCTCGCACTTCGTAACGCCATTTTACAAGAATATGAAGGAATATGATCTACTTTATAAATAAGGATAGTCCCACTCTAAAAGGTATAATTTTAATACAAAATTAATATCAAGCAAAATTAACTTTAAAGAAAAGCTCATACACATTGCAATTAAGTAGATTTTTATTTAATTATTTCTCATGAACTTACAACTTTTCTTTTATAATACAGATTATAAATTGATTATTAAGGAATTGATGTTTTTGTATCAATTCCTTAATATTTACATTTAGTCTCTAAAATTTTGAAACTAGTAGATCAGATGATACTTTTTTTAACATTGTTTACACAAAAGGGGACATATAGACATTTTTCTACGGCCTATTTTGGGACAATTAATACGGTTTTACGTTCGCCGGAGTTAAAATAGTACAACAAACAATTTTGGTCCAAACCACCTACTCATATTTAGACGTAATAAAACTATCGCTTTTCTAGGATATCGGAAAACAAATATAATAAAATTATAAGATTTAGTTAATGTTCCCAACACTAAAAGTAATGGCATTATGCTCTTAATATCTGTTTGCCTAATTTATAACCACAATAACCCACTATTCTGCAACCACTACCTTCGTCACATTGTATACTTAATTTAGGCCTAATGCAGTCGAGTTTGATGTTTTTGTATCAATTCCTTAATATTTACATTTAGTCTCTAAAATATTGAAACTAGTAGATCAGATGATACTTTTTTTAACATTGTTTACACATATATTTCTACACAAAATCAAAATATTCATATTCGACTGAAAAAAATGTCGACTAAAAGTGCAAAATTTAATAAAAATGATCTCATTAGGCATTCATATACTTTGCCTCGGCTATGACTGTAACGGCCACATTTCATGTAAAATGACAAACTCGCTCAAGTTTTTACCCAAGAAATGTGCAAATTCAAAAAACCTGTTACTCTGTCCAGTTGTACCAGTAACTATAATGGTGAAAACCCATTTCTTCAAATATGGTAAAAATAGGTAATTTTTTTGTTATCCATCCCAAGGAAAACAATGGAACTCTCCATTGTTAGTTAAAATACCACATGTACTAGTAATTGTTTCGAACTCATTAAAGTATTTTATAAATAAAATCCGGCAAAATTAAAGATTGGTTTGTTTGCTGCTGTTGAAATTGTATTACTTATATATAGGCCTACCAATAGCAGTCCTATGATAGTATGCTAGATATTTCCGAACTACACTAGTTAATAATACAAGTGACATTTATATTTATTTATTTATTCTTGGGGTTAAGGATGTGCAATACCACCCGAGTAAAACATCAAATTGAGCGGAGCCAACCTAGAGAAGTGATATTACACTGGCAAAGCGCTCGAGCGTGACTAGAATATCATTTTATACACTTTCGTTTTTACTAATGTCGGTTTTATTTTTAGTTTTCGCCATGTTCGCACTACATTTAAATTTCCATAAAGCTCCAATGTATACTTATTAGGCAACAAAACTCGGCCCGATGTTTTATTGCTATCAATTGACTAGTCTGAAAATCATGCTTTTCGTATTTTTATCTTTAGTAAAAATTTATAATTTACAATAAATTTTTGTCACCTAAGAATTGTAATTTAGATGTTCATAAACGATTTCCTGCAAATTGCAAAAGATTATCTTCAAAATTCTATCAATGATAAGTGATATTGAAGAGGACTGTATGGGACTGTTTCTTCCTGGTATTGCACACACTTAAGTATACTTACAAACAGATGTAGGACACAAAGCGAACTCAATGTGTAACGTTTAAGGACCATGCATTATAGGATTTATTCTAAATTTTAAAATTTTTAAATTAAACGTATTTTTTTAAATTGTTGTACATTAAAAGTTAAATTAATTAATAATAACTGTTTTTACTCTGTCTTCAAATCATTACTACTTTGTAATACTAAGGACAGTGGTAAAATAAAAAGGTTTAAAATTGTATAAATATATATGTTTTAACTCAAAGATCAATACTTTAATATTTGTTCAGGGAACACAAATGGTGGTAATGCCATCCATGGTGCTTGGAGTAGGTATAGGTATCAACTGTCAGTTGTTTCAATATGATTTTAGTCAGATTCTTGCGGTACTTCCTTACGTAACTCGTGTATCTCGCCATTTAATAAATGTCATGATTTGACAAGCACGTCTTCGGAGAAAAGTGAAAGGAGAAAGTATTAACACACTCTTGGTTATGATTACAGAAGATTGCTCGGTTACTGTGCATCTGTACTTTGGAGTAAAAAATAATGTTTGGGAGGTATGAGATCAGCACATTCCAAACTCTGGATACTTTTTAAACGACTTGTAGTAAAACCAGCGAAATGTTTTCTAAATTATTTCGAAGCGGGATTTATAAATTGTTAAAACCTATATTTTATCAAACAATCTGCTTAAACTTGTTCGGTTCTAAATCACACTTTATTTCCGTTGTAGTCTTAATCTGCCTTATTTTTGTTTTACTCTAAATTTAGATTAAGATTTTTTGTTGTGAAACCATAAATATAATTACCATATATTGATGGTTACCTGTCCGTTTTGTCTTCTAGGTTTCATGTTTATGTCGACTATATGAGTAAAAAAAAATATTGTGTTAGTCTACGATATTGAAATAGAGTTTTTTATGACAATCGGCTCTGTAACAATTATTCATTTAATTTAGTAAATACAAAAATCTGATCAGGCTCTAACTCCTGAACCAATGATACTATTTGGATCGGAAGGTATTTAATAATGTCTTAATTATTTTTATATCGTCAACATATAGGGCGTCAACACATATTCGTCAACACTATCTAAAAGTTGAAATTTGCGTTGTTTTATTTCTATAATGAAACATGTTTGTCTCTTTGCTTACCTTAGTAAAACTTTGGTCACGACACTCTAAAATACGTCTCACATCAAATTGTAGTTTTAGAAATCATAGTCAACATGTTTATAATTAATTTTAAACAGTTATTTATAACAGTTTTTTTAGTTATTTTGAGAGACACTTGGTATACACAGAGGTAAATTATATTTTTAAATTTAGCAGTTAAGGAAGAAAAATGTGTAAATCAAACAAATGTTAGTTTTTGTCTGAGAATATGTGTAGTATGATTTTAGCTTTTTAATTTTAATGAAGAAACGCTAGTCGACAAATTTTGAAGATACAAAGAGTAAAAGCTATTTAATTCCAGGTGCATTTTCTGCAATGATTGCACATAAACTCATCCAAATAACTTTTGAAAATCAAGTCCCCTTAACAGACCGGCCTTGCGACACCATCCAGTTTGCCAAGTATGTGATGGCCGCTGTTGTAATGTGTAGTGGAACATTTCTTTCGTCCTTGCCATAGTACAGTTATCTCCAAACTTTGCAATAAATCTGGAAGGCGCTGACACACCAAGGCTTACTCGAGAACTTACGATATCGTTTTTACAGTTTCGTTTATTAAAACCAGTCACGAAGTTGTCAGTTACACTGCCATTTCGATTTACGGTTTAAGCTTTTACCACTTCTACTTTTGGAATAACTGTGTAAGTTCAAGCGGGCTGCTAGTAATTATTGCAAAAAACAAGGCTAGTATGGAAAGAATTATTTGCAAAAATTTTAAGAATAAAGGTGTGCATATTTTCAGAAGAAATATCAATATAATTAAGGTCAGGAGAAAATAAGTTACTGTACGTAGAAACAAATAACATTAGAGAAGTGGTATGATAGAAATGAGAGGAAAAACAGAAATTATCTTGCAAGCAAGTGTAGAGTTGCAAAACAATGCTGGTATAGAACTAATAATATTTCAGTAGACTATCAAATAGTATAAGTGGAATTTCAGAAGCCAAGGAGTTCTGTTGTTAATTAAACAATATGTTTAATTAAACTGAAAATTAAGATAAGCAATATTAAAGAATCCATGATAATACAAGTATTGCTTACTCTATCAAGTACAAAGTATTTAATATTTGCAGTGTGTGTGGCTAGTTTTAACTCACAATAAAATAAACTTATAATGTTCTATACTTTAGCTTCAACTTAAAATATTTCACTTGAATATTATTCTATTGTTAAATTATAGAAATTCTAAAACATAATAAGTATTAAATGTCATACTTAAATGTTTGCTCTATGAGATGTAGTAAAAATAATATCTTTATTAAATAAAAACTTACACATTCTATAAAAGTATAGCATATTAAAAAAGGAAGCCTGTTTAAGAAATTATTTATTGTTTTTACCATGAACAAAGGTTTACCGATGGAACATAATCAAGTAAAAACGTTGCATAACAATAATTCATTGTCAAGGTCAGTCCGGCTAAACACTATTACTCATAAAGATCGATAATTAGTATAAGTCATAATTGTCGGCTCATTCTTGACGGCCTCTTCTGGTCAAACAATTCGAGCGTGACTGTATAGTTCTTACATAACGATTGTTGATATAATTAATGTCGCAAATATTGTGCTAATTTTACGGGTCATGTGTCACGGAGGCCTTCGATAAGTTGGATAATCCTTTTCTTAATAAATACTTCTAATATTTCATTCACGATTAACTATAAACGTTTTACTTTTAAAAGTATTGTTTTACTTGTTCTTTGTTCTTCCAAAAATTAAAGTAAGTTGTTCCTGAAGTTTTTGTTGAAACAAACAATAATTTTAAATACAAAATTACCTCAAATTACTTTTGTGAATCATATAAGGCCAAACTGTCAAACCTGTTTTCACAATATACCAACATGTTTTGTCTTTTGCTGGAATTTTATCTTAGAAGTGGACTGTATAATTTTAAGACGAATTACCGTAATAATATGAATTGCAGGAACTTACCAAGTTGTGTTTCTTTGGCCGTGTAGATTGTCTTACCTCCTGTGCACAGGGAATGTGATTTCTTGAGGTTACAAAGCTGTCGTATCGTCGTTTTAGTAATTAAGTTTAGAGTCGTAAAATTATAATTGAGTACTGCTTGACTCGTTAAGAAGCATAATTAAAAAAGATTGAATAGCATTCAAATGTTAAAGAACATAAGAACTAGATGTAGATCGCCGATCGACCAGTCTTGACATTGTAGTTGTGCGAATACGAATGAATAGTGCAGATCGCTCACAGAACGGTCTTGACATGTACGATGCACACGATGCAATGCGCATAGCTTAGATCTGATCATAGATAAATAGGTATCGATGGATTAATCGATAATGCGGCGATATGATACTAAACATACATTATAACAACATTTAAAAAATAAGACCTTTTGTAAAAGAGCAACAATTTGACAAACAATATATTTTAGTATTATATCTGATTGGTACGTTTAATCGAATTGTGTCAAAGCTACAGTTTACAAGAAATCGCACAGAAGATTTAGATAAAAAACTACTAATTTAACAGCATTTCTAACAATTTGAATAATTTGTGCTTAATACAAATCTAAACCAAATTAATGTGAAATATCTGCAATGAAATTGAAATGTTATTTATCAACCCGATTCTGTTACCTTGACTGCATGTGGGAGACCAAAAGCCAACTAATGAACAAAGAAGTGTGCATACACAAGTAATACAAACTACAAATTAGATAACCTATACATAACGAAACTTTTTGAAATGATGTCAACGGACACTCTGTGTGTTTGGATTAGGGTTGGTGCGATTTTAATGTAACATAGACAGAAGAGTTTAGACTCTTGAGATTATATTTTTAAAGTAAAGTAAGCATGTTACTTATTTTTACGTTAGAGTAGAGGTTCAACCAACCTTCATTAAGTAACAACATCGGTGTGTTCAATTATTTTAAATGTGTTTACAAATAAACGTCAAGGTTCTTTTTTAAAGAGTAAATAAATCAATTTACGTTTCTAATTTAGTAAACTCATTATGTCAGGACAAATATTATACACTCCGTTCTTTCTTAAAAAATATAGTTATTAATAATCAATGTGTTGAAAGTTCTGAACAATAATAGATGTTATCTATATTCAAAAAATATTGACATTTTTTATTTTATGACATGGCTATTAATATTTAGGAGTTCCATACGAAATTTTGAAATATTTGTAATATACTATAATGGCTAAAATGGCCTTACCTTTATAGTATTTATAAACTTTACAGTACCAACTTTATTTAGTATTTATAGTACCAATAAACTTTATTACAAATTCTAAATATATTTATTATTTAATTTAGTTTGTGCTTGTTTTAAATTAATAGTAATATTTTATTGTAATAGTAATGTAATTTTTTATTTATTTTTGTTTTGTGTCTTGATAACAGATGTATAAAAAAGCGTGTTAAATTGATAAATCCTGCATTTACATAGGCAATACGGATGAAAGTGTTGAAGAAGTTGCGTTTTGTCACAAACACGGCGTATCCAAAGATAATAAATAAATATTTTAAACTGTTGTAATATTTAAACTAAGTTTACAAAAATTAAATGTGTAATAAATCTATAAAATAAGTTATTGGAGAATTTTATATTAAATATAATTTCTTTTAATTAAAAAAGGGCGTTTTCTAAAAGGTACATTTCAAGTATTATTTTTGTAAATCGAATCAAACCCACTGTCTTTGCATCGCTGATATTTCAGCATCAACCTATTGACACATGATCATGAATAATAAATGACGGCCATTCAATTCTTTCAAGATGTGAAAGTATCTTTGTAATTCTATTGGAGACTTTAATGCGCCGTAGAAACGTGCTCTTGAGTTATTCTAGCATTATTATTTAAGATAATTGAAGTGAAATACGAGTAGATGGAAAAGTAATTCGCATGATTTGGAAGAGTGTATATTATATTTAGAAGAATATTTCTAAATTATATGATGGAAAAGTGAAACAAAGTTCTTATTTAAATGCCATTGTTAATGTCTTGAATGTATGAAATACTTTGCAAATATGGAAGAATAATGCTATAGAGATACAAATAAGAAACAAAATCCAAATGTATTTTATTAACAATAATTTAAAACGAGTATATTTAAGAAATGTATTTTATAAATAGCATTTTAATTTAATTTATTTTTCAGTTTACCTCTTATATTTGTATTTAGCAGTTCAAAAAGCATAAAAAATTCAATTTTCGTTTGAATCAAACATTATTATCAGATATATATGCAATTCATTCTCTAATTACATGTTTCTGCAAAAACCTGTTTTCCTATAAAATGCTCACGATTATTTTGCGAGGGCGTGGTCGGCATAGATCGTTAAGCTGCCTACGGTCATGCTGGTTCATGCACGTTTACAAAAACTGTAGTTTATTTTTAGACAATGAAAACATTCAAGGTTTTCTACTTTTCTACCAATGCGTCGATTCAGAAGAAGTCAAGAACAGAACAATTTAGCAAGTCGGATATTTAGTTTATAAATCCTTTGTTTTCTAGATAGCTCTGGTATTTTATAAAACCAAAATGTACCTTGTAGCGTTTTGAGAGTACAAAAAAAAGTTTACTCTAAAATATAATACTAGATATATTTAATTTTTTGTTCAAATATAAAGTTTAAAATGATTGGATTGAAGTTATTCGAATGTTCATAATAAGTTTTACCATCAACTCAAAATCTCTTTCTGTTCAACTTTCTAATAAAAATCCTCGAGGAGAGTTTTAAACCATTTATAGAATAAAACAACACCATAGCAACCAGGTCGTGGGTTCAAATAGCTGTAATAAAATCTGCGTAAACATCCGGGATGGAGTTAAGCCAACAATAAAACACAAATATAATAATGAGAACAACTACGATAGAATGCTTTAACAATAGAATCATTCTATATTTGGAGTGGCTGTTATTATTTAATGATGATGTAATCGCAATATTTAATTAAGTGTTGGGAAACTTTGTAAATGCATAATGACTGCAATTAATAAGATACACTGTATTTTGTTAACACAATTGTCTCAATTTTAGTAAGGTCAGAGCAACTCAAACTTACTGATGAATTTTTAGTACTCAAACTAAGCGGCATCTTTAATTTTTACTGAATATTATACAATAATCAACATATCTAGACAATTTGAGTTGTGGTGAAATTTCTACCAAGTCTTTATGTCCAAACAAAAAATAATCTTCAAAATATTAACTAAACGTGAGTTATTAAGAATCAGGAAATAAATATTATGTAATGGGATGATAAGTGTGAAAATATTTCAGTAATTTTAACACAGTGTCTAAAATTCGATACATTGATGGTTAAGCATCTATAAATAATACAATTTTATTTAGAAAATAAAGGGGAAAGGGCAACACTGTGTGAATAATATATTTTTGAAACGTTTAACTAGTGGTTTTATTTAGTGTTTTACACAGGGGTGTTAAGGTAGTGCCTTTATTTCAAAATTATTTAGTTTAAGAATTTTTCTAACAATGTCTAATAGTGTGCAAATATGAAATGATACGGATTATGTTTTCATTTTGAAATATTTTCCGCATAACAATAGATACAGTTTCCGTGGTAGAGATTCAGCTACTGTAGAAATAAATAAACTAGAACTCAAAAACAAAATATTCAAAACGTACTAGTAGAAGACATCGCATGAAACCATTTTGTATGGTCATAAACACCAAACAAAGTTAATAATAACTAATCAAACCATAGTTATAATTTTATTTGTGATATATTTTAATATTTTCTTAAATCCCCAAAAAAAATATTTCTAACCGTGACCTCGTTTTAGCGCACAGACTCGCCAAAGTGGTTGCGTTTTTTTAACAATTGAATATAATTTACATATAATAGGGCCTATACAGAGATGTATCACCGGTTGGGTTTCGACATCAACAAAAGCGAAAGGAATGCATGCAGATTTATTCACAGTTTCAAGGCCGTGCCAATATAAAAATTTCCTCTTCGAACAATGATTAGTAAACTTACGTAAGGGATGTTTTAGTACCGTAGATAAATGATTTTACTATTGCCTATTATTTGTGAAACATTAATTACTTTATTTCAAACTTAATTTAATTTTAACTAACAGAGATAACTTATTAAAGACATAAACAAACTACTATAAATATGAACAAGACACACAAAGCGCTCGTGTTCATGTACAAGACACTTGTGTTTAAAGCGGTATACATTTAGCCTAACAACAGACGAGACACCGGTGTACGGGACACTGCCAGCTTCTCGCGGGGAGAGACACCGTAGAGCCACAGAATCTAGTAGCGCGCTACTCAGTGTCTCATCTGTTGACACACATTTAATTGATAGTACATTTAGTGTCCCGTACACTGCCCGTACACTAATGTCCCGTACACCGGTGTCTCGTCTGTTGTACTTGGTACTCTCGAAGTACTCAAAATTGTTCTTTAAAAATACGTTTAAAAGGTTTTCGTGAAAAATTAGACTTAATTAGAAGTTCGTATTTACAGTCGATTTAATCTGATGGGCGTTTGTTCGTTTTGCCTTATCGATTTATTTAAAGTACTCTTATTTATTAAGCTTAGATTGACTTATAAAATAGTGGTGAATTAAAGTAAAAACAGTTGTTGTTTGGTGAAACTCCATAATGTGATATAAATACCCAAATGTTAAAGTTTTCACAAATACAATGTTTAATTCATTTAGCTACATAATATGTTTCGCCGTTAGGCATCTTCTGGTTGTATGTAGATAAATATGACTACATACTAACGGCGAAATATATGTAGCTTCATGAGTTACACATTTTATTTTTGAAAACTTTACCATTGGTTATTTGTATCTAATAAAATAGTGGGGTTCTATTGAAGGATACCTAACTCTGAAGTTTGAGATTCCCGGTTCGAATTCAGATGAAGACCATGAATGTTTGCGTATTAATAATTAAAACATATATTTTCAGGTGATGACAGCCCGTCTTAAAAACACAAAAATTAAACAATCACAAAATAAAACATTCACATAAAATCTCAACTGAGTAGGACGTTTTTTATCATAATTTGAGTTCAATGAAAAAAATGTGTTTTCCAACTGAGAGAATAACATTAAAATTTGAAGCATGCAAGTACAATAAAGGAGATAGCTTTTATTTAAACGTGTTTCAAATTTTTTACGTACTTAACCCCAAATTTATAATAAATGCTGAGGATAACTATGTTTGACTGTTGACAAAACACAACCAAGACATCGCAAGAGTCTCTTTTAAACAAAGTTAAAGTTTTTATTAAAAACGTTAATGCATACGTTAATTCCTAATAGTCCACTTTTATATTTAAAATATGCAAGTTTACCATTAAACAACATTTTAAACAAAAAACATATTTTTTTTAAATTATTTATTTAGGGTGTTTGAAAAACTCAAATAACACGAATCACTTCTGTAAAAGTATGGTTCAACTTCCTATCCTTCCCTTAGAAATTTATAAGAATCTAGAGGCATTTTTATATAGAGGAATGAGCAAAAGCCTAGAATATAATTTTTAACTAAGAGCATATAGGGAATTGATGATATAGGATTTTATTTTTAACAACATATTATTTGCATCTAATATTTTGTACATCCTTTAGCTAGTACATTCATCTTTTGTGATCCCTTTTTAAAATCTAACCAACGTTGTTTTTGAGCCCTTCCATATAAGTTTGCTGAAATAAAATTGATATTCTAGACTTTTGCCTAACCATGTAAAATAAATAGTCCAAGTTATTTTTTAAAGGTATAGCTATACAAATTTTGAAAAGTCTTTATATGTTTTCCATTCATCGGTTTAAACATTACAAACTATTAAACTCATATAATGGATGTTAAAGTTAAATATATACTTATGTACAAGTTAAAATAACTATCATCGTTATAGCCTACTTAATATTAGTCCGCACTTCGATATCAAAATTAAAACTGGGACTTTCCGTCCATCCATATGTTACTTGATCTTATGTATTCTTCCCACTGACACATATTTCTATATCGGTTATATATAAATCGATGCTTATTTGCGTTATTTTGATTTGTATAACAGTATTTACATAATATAAAATATATTAAATAAAATCACGTAAAACTCACAAGTCTCTAAATTTTTTAAACTTTCATGTATATTTTACTTTCCCGTAGCATTTCCATTACCAGATAATTTGAAATGTACAATGAATGACGAAAGAAGGGCTTAAATTGCGAATGTATCCCCTCTAGTTAGTTTTAATTTTGTTTTTAAGGAAACTTACAACCAATCATAATAACATTGACCTCGGCATTGTTCAAGGTAAGATCTATATCACTTTACATTATGACCTTGTTACTACTTAGATCATAATCAAGGTTCAAACAGGAAGAGAAATTCGACAACTTTCAATTATCAGTAAAGGTCGGTAGCCTACTACATACTCGTACACCCAACTTGCTGGCATTCAATTATTGTTTTACGACAAGTGCATTGTCTTTCCCAATGTTTTCCTTCCTGAAGGGAACGTGCAAACTACCAAGCTGACGTCGTAAAAAGAATTATGCAACCTATATTGTACATACTAAACATTAAATAATACATATTCCATATCCGTTCAACTAGCTCGTGCAGAAGTTTGAGGGAATGCATGCTTGCCCATATAGGTCACCAGTCACTTTGTGTAGGAAAGCAAGGACAATACAATTTATAATAAATCGTTTAGAGAAGCCCAAAATAAAAGCTTTTGTTACAATTAGCTAACCATCCGAAACAGGCTTCTATTAAATTCGTGTATTTAGAATGGGGAAGCTATAAATTGTTTGAAATATATTTCTTAAACCAATAAAGTGAATTATTATGAGTAATAAAATTAAAATTGTTTAAAAATTTGTTATGTTGGTTATTGCTATACATTAATAAACAAAATTGCAACTAGTATTACTTTTATTTTTTAAACAATCCGTGACTTTGTGCATAAGTTTGTACAACTGGGAAATTATCTTTTATTTATTTCTGAAATGGAGCTTGTAACTCCATAATTAATAATAATAATTAATTCTTTATCAACATGATAAACAATTTCCATTATTTGCATAAACATTCAGCCAGCATTTATCCATATACTGTCTGCTGATTGGCGCTATTGATTGAAAAATTATCATGATCACACACAATCACACACTTACAAAAATCTAAAACATTTTAACTTGACTTCTAAAAAAAAAATAAAAAATAATATTTAATGGATATTTCCAATAACTAAGGAAACAATAAAACTAAAATTGAGGTATCTGGTGCAACTGAAATAATAAATACATTTGCTTCTGTAAATGATATAACTAATTAACTATAACTTAAGATACCCTAATTAAAATTAATAACAAACACAACAAAACCATAATAACCATTCTTGAAAAAAGATTTAATCAAATGGCTAAATTAATAGGATTTTCTTTCTCTCAACTAAAATAAAATAGTTCGCCCCCCCCCCCCCCCCCCCCCCAGCATATCATTCTTAGTCTACACATTAAGAGAAATCTCAAACATACTGTACTCGGTAATATTAGATTGTTCTTAAACCCTTTATACCCAAAATTTCTAAAGCAAAAACCAAATTTTGAAACAAACGAACAATATTTATAAAATACAAAAATAAAATAACAATTAACTTGAAAATGAAATAATTTCAGTTCTCACACTAACCAAAAATAGTATTACAGTTATTAAAATAGTACCAGTCTCATTGTAATTGAACTCGTTTACAAACATCTATTATACTGCCCCGCTTGTCTCAAATATTTATCCAATCTCACTCGTTTAAATACTCAAATTCTTTTTTACTTAACATATTTTATTTTGTTATTTGTTTCTAAAATACGTCGATATTTGACACCTGGATACAAAATGATAAATTGTTTCATTCTCTTGTGTATTACACAAGAAACATATATAATTTTTATTCCTAACCAAAGGTTTAAAGTTCAAATCTATATTTGCTCCGTTACGACTTTAAAACCACAACAAATTATATATCATTATTATATAATTCTTCTGTATCTAATTCTTAGTGTATGTCAGTGAACTCCTTCTAAACGGCTGGATAATTTTGATGACATTTTTTGTTGTGTTTGAGTGGGTCCCTGGATTGTATGGATTCACAATTAGAAGGGGTCGAAATTAGGTTGCTACACCTATACAATAAATATAAATTAAACTAACTTTATACAAGCTGTAAAACCAAAATTATGTTACATTATGTAATACCATTTTTTTACTTTTAATGGATATACAAAACTATTTACAATTTAATTACTTAGGTCAAAGGGAGGAAATAGAATGAATACCCTTAAAGTTAAATAATAATCCACTTACTCTTTTTATATTCTCAAAATCTACTCAACTAATGTTTCTAAAATTTCACAATTTGTACAAATAGTACCAGGATCTTTTTAGAGAATATAGTCACTACAAAAAAAATTTCAATGGAGTAAACCCATACACAATAAAAATAAATTGCACTTAATTTCTTCAAACTATAAATCTAAAATTGTTTAATATTATTCTCAATTGATATAAAAAAACATTGCCAATCGATTACTTAAGTCAAAGGGTTGAAAATGGGATAATCACCCTTAGTAAAACAAATAATACACTAGATGTTAACTTACATTTTTGTGCATTTAATTGTTGTTTTGTTTTAACCTCCTTGACATTATTATTTACATAATAATTCATTTTTATTTTTCAAGACTGTAAATACTAATATAAATGTATTTAGGAAATTAAATCAAGCAATAGCGACGCATTGCCTGGTCCACTAGTATATATATATTTAAACTATCCTTAAGGTAGCTTCTATGTATTGCTAATGATAATGATCATTATTTGCCATAACCAAACAGTCTGATCATCAGCTATCTCTAATCGCCTCAACAATAAATAACAGGTGTTTGTGGACTTTGTCAGAGATATCTTCTTTCCAAAAAAAAAACACCAATCTCAAATTCCAAACAAGGGGTTTCCACTCGCGGAACTAATAAACCTTTTTACTGATCACCTGCCTTGCGAAAATATTTTGGCAGCCAGGTCAATAGCAACCTCAATACCCTAGCAACATACTTCATGTTATTTTTAAAAGTAAATATATAAACCTCATGATTTCTAAGTGTAACTTATAATTTGGTGTTTTAATAAAGGTATTTTACCGAAAAGGTATTTTAATAAAAAAAAAACATGATCATCGTTTACAAGATTTCTTTACGTTGTGACAGATCAAGCTACTAGAAGAGTTTAATGTAACTTATAAGCTATATAATATATATATATATATATATATATATATATATTTAACTTTTGTTTGTTGTGTAATTACGTTAAGGTGAATTTTCCACTGAAGGTCCTATCTAACAAAATGTTGATCTTTGAACAATGTGGTTGTGGAGATTTTTTGATTATTTAGCTTCTTTATATACTGTAGACAGATTGCCCGAAATTGCAAAGCTGGCCAAAACGAAGAGTAAGAAGGATGTGACCTTGGCCGTGAAGTTTGACATTGAAATGTTCATAACTTTAGAAAGTAACCTTAATGGTAATACCAAAGGCACAATCATCAATGATGCAATTCTTGTTAATAAGAGAAGCATGGTGTTTGTTGTATTAAGTATTTAACGATTCACTTATAATGTACATCTTTATAATGACTGTTGCATATCACTATATTTATTACTGGTAGTTTGTGTAGTTGTAAAAAGGATTTCCATTTTTGACAGGAGACAAAGTATTAACTCATCAAAAAGTACAGTTATGTACATAAATGTTGCATTCCAATTCATTTTTGTATTGAATAACTCGCAATAATGGTTGTATTGTAGGTACACTGATACTAGTATAGGCTATGAATGGACTGCACATTTTATTACCTTCTGTAATCCTTTTCTTCGATTATATCTAGGTCTCATCCCTTTTATTGGTGGTCTTGAACTATGAATTTTCTCTATATTTTCTCTATATATTTCCCCTTTTTGTCAGCATTAGAATCAAAAACTGTAAAAGGTTTTGAGAGGAAAAATAAAATGAAAACACACTAACAAAACAATTATAGTTTTGGAGGTAGTGTATTTATTTTGTTTTTTGTTGTTTTTTATCAATTTAAAATCAGTAAAATAATAGCCTAATAAAACATCAATATTCTCAATATTATGTTAAAACTTTTTAATAACAAATTTAAATCAGACTGGCTTTCAAAAATAATCACATAAATATTGTTAAATATTTTGAGTATTAAATTAATCACAATAAATGTGTCGTGAATGAAAATTGGATTTTATTTAGTGCCTAGCAATCAATCTTATATTGCGGTAACTAATTACAAACGTTCCTATTAGTTGATTTTAAGATATCAGTTCAAATAAATATTAAACACAAACATAATTGTACATTATCATTGATATAAATATAAATTTTTCAATTTGGCAGTGCTCCATTTTGTAAAGTTGAGCCGAAAGTTCTCTTGTTGCTAAAAGTTAAATTAAAAGAAACATTTTCTAATAAAAGTCACTTTAACAGTTTTGTTTAATTTATTCCAATAAATTAACCGGACTACATCATAAATGTTAAATCTGAGATTTTTGAATAACTATACGAGTATATGGTCTTTAAAATATTGCAATCTGTATGAAACTGGTAGAAAGTAATATAATAAAAAACCCCAAGCTATTGAATGGGAGGGGGGGGGGGGGTTTTAAAAAAATAAAAAAATTTTCTAAAGTTGGTCCCGAAATATGTCACAGGTTTCCCCGTTACGCCCCAGGGGGTTTCCTGTGACAGCGCTGGGTAAAGCCCCGCCATACAACTAGTTACAAGCTTGGAATGATAACGAGTCTACGGAATAGGTAGCGCACTGTTGAATATTCTAAAGTTCTTAGATTTGAAATTGCAAAATAAATAAATCTATAGTTGTCGATAACTATCTGGTAGTTTATTACATTATTTAGTTACGTTCAAGGTCATGGCGACGTGGTGTTGGTGAAGGCTAACACCTTTCTCTGTTTAGGGCTAAATATTACTAACTCTAACATAATAATGTATTGCTGTATGATACTGATTAATTTAACTAAAAAAAAAAACATTTTATACAAAAAATTTAAATATGCTATAAAAAAACTAGACTTACAGAGCTGTACATAAACACATTTAAGAAAAAGTTGGATTTGTTATTTCTCTGGTTGAGTACCATGTAACGAAGTGAAATAAAGGTCACTTG
>JAGFPH010000004.1:651083-696153 GCA_018207615.1 Philaenus spumarius
AAGTTCTGATGATGAAGTTGCGATTTCGAAACTAGTAAGAGACCAAAATTGAAGTCACAAGACGGACCTTTTAAGGTAATCTATTATATTATATATTTTATTTTTTCATTTTTAATTGCAAGTTTTGTGAACATGAAGTAACAAGCTTCATTGAGGTTCGTGTGCTTTTTCTGTCCATAAAAGTTAAGATAAAATTTTCCCCATTTATTTTCATTTCTTCTTTGGAAGCATCTTCACGTAGTAACACGACGCTTGTGTTTGAGCTTCTTCTGACTTTTGTACAATGTCCAAAGATTTTATTTTTCCCATACCAAAGAAAGAAGATGTATCACAACCTGTTATGGCATAAGCAAACAGCATAAGCTTCCATTTATTTGTCGTTCAACTTATGGATGATTTTGCAAATACTGTAATACACTTTTCCATGTAATTTTCCAGTTACCGGTTTGCAAAAGTAAATTGCTTGGTTCTCAGGTCCTAGAGCTAGCAACAGTATTAATAAATTGACAGTAAATAAAACATGTTCTGCGGCTTGAAACCTGCCGGTTTTAGCTGGTACCGGGACACGGCGCGGCGGGTCTATAGGTGGTGGATAATGGAACGGCCCTAATAACTTAGGGTTAGGAATAATCCCCCGAACCAAAACTGGCTCTTCTAATATAAAGAACATTAACAATTAATTATTGCATGAACAAAGTTTCAGTTTTTCACTAATTACTTAAAACAAAGGCCTATTTGTTTCCTTTATTGAGTGGGCTAAAAGAAATCATATTGTGTGTTTATCAGTGCAACAATAAGTACCGTAAAATCAATAAAAAATTAAAATTAAATTAAATATATGTTTAAGTCAATTTTACCAACATAATACCCATAATTAGACCAGCTATAAGACCGCTGATATGCTAATGCGCTGATCCGGCCCGCTCCGCCCCCCTTTGTCAGGCCGATTATTTCAAATGGCTGCACTTAACATTTATAAAATTATATAATTTTAAAGATTGCAAAGTAAACTAAAGTTTTTATTTGCGAAATGTTTTCATAACTTGTCTCATATTAATAAAAAAACAGCTAAACATATATTTATTGTAATAGAAAAGTTAAAATTTTAACATTAAATTTAAAAATACACTTATTTTTAGTAACAAAAATAACGAGGGGGTTAAAGGGACCTTATGAACACTATATGAATATTATATAAAATTTTTAATGACATCCCAAAACGTGTTCTGAGGGTCATGATCAGTGCTCATTTACTACTCCTTTACCTTAAGTCTCACCATAAGGATCTCTGTAATAGCTGATCTTTCCTATGGAAATTCGATAGTAACGATATAAATTTGTCTTCAAAAATAATAAGATATAATTTTATTACAAATCGTATTGGTGAACATGAAATTTGTAATTCATAATTTTAATACCTACATGTTTAGTAGAATACCGTGATGAATAATCTATTTATATCGTGTATCCACGCTCTTCTCAGACTCGTGACACTATTTTGTAAGAACTAATAACAAATACACTACTTCACGACACGCGTGATAATAACGACGTGTTGTTTTATCCATTTTGTATACTCTATAATGATATACATATTGCATAAGACCAACGTATCTTAGTAATACTAGTAAACCTCCGTGAAAAATCAGAGGCAGATTTAATTAGATACACACACATCATAAATACATAATTACAAAAAAAACACTACTTTATTTAAAAACAACAGACTACGCTGACGGGAATTTTTAACTCGGTAATTGTGTACAATTATAAGGATTATAAAACTGTAGGCATATTTGTTAAAATTTTGGACTTATATACATTATTATATATCTAAATAAAGATAAAAATATTAACTTTTAATTTATTTCTAACTTCATATTGATAGATCAAATGATTTAGAAGTTATTAATATTAAAATAAAGAAATTAATAACCGAATATGTTTATACGTTATACGAAGATGTACAAATGTTTCCGAAGCTAAACGAATGGGTATCTCATCTTTAAACTTTTATACATGAATATATTGATAATAAAAGGTTGTATTCATATTCATTTTATAACCTCAAAGAAAATCTACTAATGTATTATAGCCTACTTTAGTTCTTTAACTCATATTTTAAGAAAGTAAACTTCACAAGACTAATATTAATTGAAGTTGTAAATATAACCCCAAAGTATAATCTACGCTAGGTTTTGTTTAAGTATTACAGGTGATGGGTGAACTCAGCTGTTATATTATATTGTTACTTACGTACGTACTTAAACACTCGCTTTTATAGGAGTTGATTACTAGCACCAGGTTAACCAAATAGCGTGATCAGTAACCAAGTCGCTTAGTTTCTACCATCGGATCATTTAATTTAATTGCTCAGGTTCAAACCTAGTTACTGACAATTGGGTGTGGGTTCTGTGAGCTACGCCCATAAGTCGTCATTAGTCAAACTGTCATAATTTAATACATTGAGTGAAAATTACAAAATGTAAAAACAGTGATTCATAGTAAAATTTTCGTTGCATGAGTAGGCAGCAAATTTCGACCTGATTTGAAAACGCAAAAATAAAACCATTTTTCATAAAAGTTTTACAATTTTCCAAGATGGGTTTACAACTCTGCAATAATCTTTACAGTTTAACTTTTGAAGACTGGAATTAGTTCAGAGCCTCCGCAGTTGTTCACAGCCTCTAATGCGATAACTGATCTCTCAATTGACTTTGCTTCAATAAAGACTATGTATAGATTTAATAAAAGAGTGGTACTTACAACAGTTTCCGTCTACTGAACATTTTCAAACAATTACTAAATGTGAATGTTTTCCTTTTCTGAAAAAATTATTTCTGTCACACAAGTGGTAGTAAATGAAAAATGGCTATAATATAAAAAAGGAGAAACGCGAGATTTACTTGCGATCTAAGATTTTCATAATGCCAGGAGTTTAGAATATTTTGTCAATTTTATCAACAGCGCATTAACAGTCATAATATACTCAATATACATAGTTCACTATCTGTCCAATAACAATAATCATATATTAAACTGTACATTAATGGGAGAAACCAGCGGATAGAGACTCTGGCTCCAAGATGCTCTTTTTCACAAGAGCTCGAATCCGTTAGAATTTTTCGGTAAAGCAAGATTCCCTCTAACACCAATTTCTTTAAACTTTAGGGGCATGTCTTTCAGAAATAGAGAGATGAATGGATTTTGCAAATTTTAAAGAATTTTTTGAAAACTACATAATATTGCAAAATTTTAGGTCTTTAAAAATCAATGTTAATGACAGTATAAAATATTTATTTTTTAGTGTACAAAATTTTTGCCCAGCAAAATCTACAGTAAATTGTTTTGTTTATTTTGATTATTGGAATATGTGAGGGTTTGTATGTTTTATGTCTATGTTAAATTTCAGTTCGATATGTTTGTTCGTTCAATTACTTTATAAGTGAAATTTTTGTATTCTTAAGTGTATTACATATAGATTTTTTTTCTTCTTTAATAAACACTTCAAAATCTAAATATTATAATATTAACTTATTTAATTTTCATGCATTTCACATAAATATTTTAGCCAATAACACTCTAACACAATTGCAAGATTATACAAATGAGGCTTCTAACCAAGAAATAAAATATAGTTTTTAAAACTCTCAACTTGGGTTTCCCCACCCAACACGGAAACGTCTCCTATATACATATCGACTTTGGTAGGACGCATTATCGTCCGATTGAGCGAAATAATTATTTAACAAGTGGTTGTCGGTGAGGCATGCAAGATTCCATACGACTGTATAACCTGTTCTGCGGGTTTACTTTCACGATCATTGGAGTTGGGAAGTTTTTAGCAAGATGACTCAGCTGGTATGGCCGAGCGTGCCTAGTTCAAAAAACAATAAACTATAAAAAAATTAATTAGTAACATTCAAATTTGTACAAACTTTCAAAAATACGTTACTATCGTAAATTACTTTATTTTTTAAACATTTGTACAAACTAATACAAAAAGTTAAGCATAAACTAATTTCAATTATTTAAGCATAATAAAATATTTGGTAAAATTAAAAAAAGCGCTGAAATAAGGTACTTGAAGAATATTTGTATGATTTCAGGCATGTTGAATGAAGGTTTAACAAAGTCAAATCCCTTAAAAATGTTTAAAAAGTTTAAAGTGCATCATCTAAGTTTAAATATGCTGGAACTGTACTCGTCTATCATACTGTCTAACATAAAGGAAGAAAGCGATTGACAGTTAATATTTATAAAACATGTTAAAATACAATAGTTCTAAACTAAACAATAAACAATTTAAACCAGCTTTTAAACATAAACAATGATTTTTTAAAGTACAATATTTTTATTTTGTAGTGTTTGTTAAAAATGTTTAAGTTCATCTGTTTGACAAATCGTGTAAAACGTAAAGCTATATAATTATGAAGCGATGACAGTAGGGCCTATAGAGGGATGGCCGTTCAATAAGCTGTGGTATTACGTTGGTTTGTTCTTACGATAGTATTTTTATTCTGCACTGTACTTCATTAGTTCTACGGGCGCAAAATAAGACTATTAAAACAAAAATATAAATATTAATAAAAAATGTTTTTTTAAACGCCATTAATCAAATTTCAATTAGACCAAAACATTAAATAAAATCTTTTGTGTTAATCGGGTTTATACATTTGTTTTAAAATCATTTGTCTAAAACTTATGTTTGTTAAAAACTGGTCCAGTTATTTAAGTGATTTGGCTTACTGAGATTTAAAATAATTCATTAACTGTACAAAATAAAATAGGTATATTTGAAATGTTCAGAAAATTACACACTCGTGAAAAATCTATATTTTTACTGGGGTGAATTTTAGTTTACCGAAATCAAAATATTTTTCAAAAATACTTTTTCGGAGAAAAGTTTTTATGGGCTTTTTTCTATTTTAAGTTTTGTACATATTATTGTTATGTATATTACTTATATTGCTATTAAAAAATATTATTTAGATGGGTGTTATAATAACACATTAGTTTTTATTTTTGAATTATTTGTGTTATTAATATTAATATAATTGGCATTGCCACTAAATTGTTTAATTTGATGAAATTTACTTCTAATAATGAGTTTATTTTAGTTGTGTACATATATCCTTCCCCGAGGGCAGCGCTCCTTAAAGGCTGAGGTTGTTTATAATCGTGTGTTTATACTTCTTACAGGTCAGTAGACGCAAGATACTATGGCGGATGGTTTCAGTCTTTTTGTTGTAGCCGTAGCGTCCATAACGTATGCAACTTGCAGTCAGGCACCGAATATAATCATCATACTTGCTGACGATTTGGTAAGTACATGATTGGATAAACAATTAATTGTTTTAATTATTTTAATTCGAAAGTCAGGTAAATAAAGAATTGTGATCATAACTTCACCTGCAGAGATTTTTTTTAAGATTTACTTTCCTGATTTTGCAGTTAAAGATCCAGCAAAAGGTGAATAAATATTAAGGAATGTTTAAAACTCTATACAATTTTTAGTTTCATTATAATAAATAAAGTAAAATTTAATGGCAACTATCTAATCAGCAAAACAATTAACTTTTTCTAAATAAAGTATAAAAGTGAATGGATGTTTCTTTGTCGTAAATAGATTCAAAAAATATTCCACCGATTTCACAGTTTGTCCATATCAATGCCAGGAGTGTTTAGACATTACAATTACTACAGTTTAAGGGGTTGAAATAAGATTGTTACTCCTATATAATAAATATAAAGTGAACCAACTTCCTTCAAGCTATAATGGTAAAATTATATTTTATCCAAGCATATACAAGTATACTAAAACTAAGCAATAACGAAGTATTACCTGATTGACTAGTAATACATATTTGACGAGATGTAATAATTTTTTATTTTGTATTTAAATTTTCCTATTCGATTCGCCTATTCTTAATTTTGTATAACTTTAAAATATATTTTCATTATTTTATTACTACATTATATTATTAAATTAAACTTTATTACGTATGTTAATAAAAATTTATTTCTAAATAAAAACAACATTAAATTTCCAAGTGATTAAGTAGTTGATAGCTTTGTATTTAATAACTAGTATAAACATACATATTTAAAATTGTATTTATACCACACATTTATATGTCGAACTGTTTCTTTAACATTTGTTTTGCCATAAATGTAATACAAAATAATCCTCGTAAATGTAACAGACACCTTCTTACTTTATTATCGGATACAAGTAATTATCAAGTTAACTGGGAACAGCCTTCATATTAATTAACTGTTTAGTTGTGCCATAAAAGTGAATTGTTAGCCCTATTGTTTTTATTTGTGTATACAATCTGTTAATTATTTAACAATTTCCCCCACCCTCAGTTTAGATTCTACAGTGGATGTTTATACTGATTTATAATTATGGATGATTTGTATTATTTTTCCTTATTGAAGTTTTTCAAACTAACTTTATTAATTATTGTTATAATTATTTTTTAAATATATATATGTTGTTTGAACGTGTCTAGTTTGCAACGTTTTCATAACAACTTTTTAATTAAATAATATTACAGTAAATGTTATTTCATAGATCAAATTAATTAACTTTTAATTCGACTTTAACTGTCACATGAAATCTAAATGAAATTTCGATAATTATTAAATATTAATTTGATCGCAGTTGACAAAAAAAGAGCTTGATTTAATTTTAAAATCTATTCAATTTTATTTTAATTATAATTATTATGAATTTGTTAAGGAAGCTAACAACTATTAGAGTTGTATTTTTTCAATTATCTGACCTACATTCTAAATTTCTTAATATAATAATGTATTATAAGATGAATGATTGATGTTTGATGTTTGTAAGGGATGGAACGATGTCAGTTTTCATGGCTCCGATCAGATCCCGACTCCAAACATCGATGCCCTGGCCTACAATGGTATTATTCTCAATAACCATTATGTCCCAGCCCTCTGTACACCTTCAAGGTCCGCTCTGATGACAGGCAAATACCCCATACATACAGGTATTAAAGTTTATTTTTATTATTTTTCAATTATTTTATTTTTAGTACTATATAGCAGGTAGACATTAACTCATATTTTTAACTAAATATTAACGCAACTAGAATTGTTTCATTTTTTATGTAGTAGTATCACTTAAATATTAATGTCGTTGGGCCTTGATGAGGAACTTTACCAAAGGTTGTAGACATTAGATCAGAGATCATACTCAACGAGCTTGTATTGGTACTTTCTCCTTATCGATAAGCACACAGCCAAACTATTGTAAAAAGTAAAGCGATATCTATTTTTTATTTCTTAAATATTTTTGCATTAGTTGTGCCCGCTTGTCACAACAATTTCCATTGAAATACTCAAGTAGACATAATCCGTTGTAATATGCCATAAGAAACGTTCTTCTGTCTATTGGAATGTCTTCATTTTCTGTATCTGATTATTTGCCACAGTATAGCTCATAAAATTTATTCTATTGGGTAAACAAATGTATGATGAGAATCTATAAATTATTATTCTCTTTCAACTAAGTAAATTTTTCTAGCAAGTAAAAGTTTGGATGTATATGATTTGGTACTCGAAGCTGCTTACGATTAGGCCAACATAGGTACCATCACAAAGTACAGATCCCTCAATCTGAGAATGTGTCCAAGATGAAAAGAAAAGAAGGGCCCAAGCTAACCGCAAAACAATATATATATACATCTGTTCTTCACGTACACCCTACGTATGTCACTGTGAAAGGGTCTTATAAAAGAGATAAACACATTTTTTTAGTGAACAGAACGTATAAAATTTTTTTGTTTTATTTATAAATATAAATATAGTGCCACGAAAACCTTAGAGCGCTATACATTATCGGATTCTATACAATAAAATAAATAAAATTATTCAGTTACTTTTTTTGAATTCAGGTTAGGTTACGTTCAGCAAGTATCAAATGTTAAAATAGCAACAACAATAACTGCGAACATCTGCAGTAGGTCTAATGTATTTTCAGCAGCGATTTTTTATTTATTTGAAACCGTTGGCAAATGAAGTAGTTACAATTACTTATAATTTTTTAATTAGAATTGATCCATGTAATCACAATTAGAAACCCACAAAGTTATGTAAATAAACAAGCTTTTAAAAAAGAGGTCAAATATTTGACTATCTTAGTAGCCAAAAAATATAGACGTTCTGTTATTTTTCGCCAATCTCTACATACCTATCTATAAAGTGGAAATATTTAACACAATAAATTTTTTCTTTAGGAATATTATTCACTCTTATTAATAATTATATTGTATATTGTATATTGCAAAAAATTATATTGTTAGTCAAATCTTACAAAAAATGTATAGTTTGTTCCATCTCATCAATTCCTTAGAGCTAGCACTAATGAATAAACTCCCAGATAGTTTTAAAAATATTCAAAATTGCCATTTAAAAATAGCGTCAAGTAACGTAATCTGTTAATTCGGTAGAGGAGTTATCCAAGAGTACTCCTAAGGTTTCAAAATGAAGACAAGAGATGACAAATTTTAGAGTTATACATTTTAATACTTTTGAGTACATTTAGGCTTGGGAAATTTCTTTATCGTTACAGTTTTTAACACTTTTGATGTTGTTTGAGTTGAGATCAAAATTCTTTAAAATAATATACGGGGTGGTCTGGATGATAGAACAACATAAATGCAACTTAAATACACAATTTAAAAAATTCTACTTCACACATCCACTTAAAAAATAAATTATTTAAGGTACCTGTACGTGATGAGGTGGGCATTTATCAGATATTAGAAATTCTTTCAGTTAATGATTTGTACATAATAATCACTGTGCCTAAATTTTTTTTTTTTTTTAGAAAATTAGGATTTCATTGTACTATTTATCTGACAATCAAATAATGCTATTTAAAATAGTGCTGCAAGTTAAAGTAGTGGTATTTTAGTTATTTAAAAGCAAGACTTTTAGCTAGTGTAATTTTGGCCTACCCAAGTTTTTTTAAATTTATAATTTTTTAAATTGTGTATTTAAGTTGCATTTATGTTGTTCTATCTCAAAAAAAAATGAAGGCTAGGTTCAAACTTTTTATTTTGCACTTTGACTTGTCTTATTCAACTAAGTATGTCCCAACGACAAAGAAATTAATAATAAGCCTTACTTTAATGTGTACACCATAATCTTGCTTTTTTGTGTCCTACACATAAAATTCAAAATTACAGAACTAACAATACAAAACAATGCATCTTTAAGATACACATTATGAAGCACACCACATGTGCGTTACGTAGCCACACTTGTAGACAATCTCTTCATTTTAGTATCAAACTGAAAACGATACCAAACATTTCTATTATATACCATTTTAAACAATGTAAAACTTGGGACTTTCTCACAAGTTTTTGAGATTTTAAAGATAGAATTTTTAGGAAATAAAAAACCTATGTCTTTAGAAATTCAAATAACTTTGGAGTACTAAATGAAAGTGCTTCCAAATTTTAATATTTTCTAAGATTTTAGAAAAAAATTAAATACATGTATATTATGACAGAATAAAATTTGAACCCAAATTATCCCAACTAATTAGTTTAATAACTCAAACGGATTTCATTAACTATCAACTAGAGTGAGTTATAGTTTGATCACTATAGTGATCTTGTGTATCACTGAAGGTAGCGATATTGTAGCAAGTATTATTTTATCAAGTCGTACAGAGTGCAATCAAAGTTGATAAATAATCATTGCGTTGATGTTAAACAAAGACCAAAATGTTGAAAAATTAAGCCAACATCTAGAATTTTATTTTAATTTAAAAAAATGTTTACGTCTAGGGTCACCACCTTTGAACAAAATCAAGTGAGTCAAACTATTTTATTTATTCAAAATTTTACTTTAAAAAAATACATTAAAATGCTATAGGCCTATCACTTGATATATTTTTACATTTTATTTTTATTTTCTAACCACCCCCAAACTCCCTAATTTACATTTTCTACCATTGAAATTTTAAAACAAAATATTTTTTTTTAATTCTTTGAGTGCGAAATAGAGTCTAAACTGATTTTCTGACAGATAGACGGGAGATCTGTTATACTCTGTGTACGAGACAAATCAAAAGAATTTACATATATTTAGCTGCAGCATAACCTATGTATGTCGTCATGCAAAGAGTTATCATATTAGTAGTTAACTTACAAACTACCATAGTATAACATTATCTTCTGTGCGCAGCACTTCAATCAATAAAATTTCCAGAATTGACTCGGTCAAGGATTAGACGCCCTAAACATTATTCAACCATCTAAGTTAGAACTAATGATAAAAACAAGCAATTAGAAACCAATTTGGAGGAGAAACTGGTTTTTAAACTGATGACGTGCCAAGAGTTTCATAACTTAACCTAAAAATCATCTGTAATTCGTGTTAATCGATATCTATTAAATCTTGTTTGACCTAGGAAACCAACTTTAGGTAAAAATCAAGACACTAAAATAATACCAAAGCGATATATTTTGTATAGGAAATATTAACATTTTCTCAAATGTCTTACCCCTGTGTTTAAAATATTTACCATCACAATTTCTTTAAAAAAAATCAACCCAGTCTCTATTTTGTTTACTTAAAAATTAAGCATATTCTGCATCCTTGTATAACTTATAAATACTATTAAATAAATTATCTAATTGAATTATAAAAAACACAAATTTCTTTTATATTGTAACATTTGAGTTCTTCTCTAATTCCAAATGTGTAGTAGAAACCAGACAAATTAATTGTTATTATTATGTACTTGGTCTTTGGAGATCCACCACGTCACTATTGTCTGAAGGTTGAGTACAGTCGACATTTCGGGCACTTTAAAGATGTCCATTTTCATGGCTTAACAAATATCAAGTGAAGAGAGCTGAGGAGGTTATATAGTGCTTGGGAGTAGACCGTTTATGCATTTGAACGTCCAACGGACAAATTAATCATAAATCTAACAGATAAACAGTTTATCAACCTACAATATATATACTAAAAAAAGATTGAATTTCTCCATAGCTTCGAGGAAAAATACCCGTTGAAAGAATAATCAGTAGAATTGAAACGGCAATTAAATGTCTTCCTACTAACATTTCCGAAGAAATTAAGCAAGATGTTTCCTCAGTTATTAGAAAATCGAAGCCGCCAATTAGCAACATTTCAAGGTCAGAGTTGAATGCCTTAAAACAATTAAAATCAGTCAAGAATATAATCATACTACCTGCAGACAAATGAAACGCTACAGTCTTAATGAAAACATCCGAGTACAAGGAGAAAATGCAGCCACTGCTAAAATACGAGACATACAGGAAGATAAAAACCTACAAAACGGATAAACAACGAGTTAAAGAAACTTATCTATCCCGCGAAAAATCCGACAATTTTTAGCTTCTTCAGATCCTACACCTCTTTTCTATGATTATCAAAAATTCACAAAGGTGACGTCCCAATGAAACCGATAGTTAGTTTTATCGACTCTGCTTCCCATAAAACTGCACACTACATCGCCACTTTAATGAGTCAACACATAGGAAAAACAGACACTTACGTAAAGGATTCTCGCAACTTCGTTAATACTATAAAATCAATACAACTCCAAAAGACTGATCTTCTAGTAAGTTTCGACATCGTCATCGTGTTCACGAAAAAGAACATTCAAGGAACAATACGGGTAATTCAGGATATCCTATCACAAGATCTAAGAGAGCTAAAGTTTGTCTAAAATCAACCCTTTCTTCTTTAGTGGAAATTATTATGGACAAACAGACAGGGCCAACCATGGGATCTCCACTTTCTTCTGTAATAACTAATTTGTTTATGAAAAATGTTTAAGGAAAAGCTCTGGAAGCAGCAACTCTTAACCCTAAACTATGTAGATGACACCTTTGTAATATGGCCACATGAAATCAGCACGCTGAAAGGATTTAAATTTTATAAATCCAAACATGTTGTTCGCCATGGAAATTGAAGAAAACTGACAACTTCCATTCTTAGATGTATTGGTTATAAGGAAAGACGACCGAAGCTTAGGCCGTACGGTTTGCAGGAAAAAGACACATACTGATAGAAACCTACATGCATCTTCTCACCACCATCCAATGCAGAAAACGGGCAATGTAAGCACTCTGTCTAACAGATACCGACCACAATAATTCCGAAAAATTACACCTTCTAAAAGTATTATAGCAGAACGGCTACTGAAAGTCTAACATCATGGAGGTGCTACAACGACAAACACAACCTAAGCAGAAAGAAAAAGAAATCAATAATTCTGAAAAAAAATATCATCCTTCTTACTATATATTCAAAAAAACTACTGTACTGACAAAATTGGCAGATTATTAAGAAAACATAGTGTGAAAACAATTTTCAAACCACCTACAAAAATTAGACAGTTTTAAAAAACAATAAAACATAAGCTCCCTTTACACACCTCAGTAGTTTATCATGTGCAATACAGTTGTGGTAAATGTTACGAAGGGAAACAAGGAGCTTAATACTTCAACTAGGATAAAGGAATATATAAGATGAAAAGCTATGAAAGGAAAATTTCAGCTATAGCCGACCATTTCACCACATCACACGCAATAGAATTTGACAACGTATTAGCTAGCTCATCAAATTATTACGAAAGGAAAATGTTAGCGGCAACAGTAAGAAAACATAAAAATAACTTGAATAAAGACCATGAGTATTAACTTAGTAACGCTTGGAAACCCGTTACTTAGAAAATAATAATACAAAACAGCTTAGCATTTTATAGAAACACCACCTATCACAACAAACTATTGGAATTGGTATCTCTAGTATCCCAGGTAGTCCAAATACATAAACAGTCCACTCCCAGGACTATATAACCTCAGGCCTTCTCGCTCACTTGACATTTGTTAAGCCTTGAAAATGAGCATCTGTAAAATGCCCGAAACATCGGCTGTACTCAAAGTGCAGTCGATCTCCGAAGACCAAGTACATAATAATAATGCTTGTGACCTTGGTAGTCTATCTTTCAAAATCAATTGTTATTCACGTTATCGTTTCCTATTTAAAAAGTTAAAATACAAATGCTTTGTTTCAAACACCATGGTCAAATAAAATTCGTTTCAAGGCAAAGATCTATGAACATGTTTAAAACTCTTAAACTTTGTTATTAGTTACGTACCAAAAATGCCATTTTAGTTCTCAGAAAAAAGTAAAGATTAATTTTGTCTCCTCAAAGTTGATTATAATGGCGCACAAAGTAAATTTAAAAATTGTTATATACAAAAATGTGGGGTTTCATATTTGACAGTTTAGATTAAACTGGTATTTAATTTTCAGGAATGCAACATGGAGTCATTTTAGAAGTTGAACCTTGGGGATTGCCTCTCAAGGAACGCATATTGCCTCAACATCTTAAGAAAGCTGGTTATGCGACTCATGCGATTGGTAAATGGCATCTTGGATTCTTCAGAAAAGAATATACACCATTATACAGAGGTTTCGATTCACACTTTGGTTATTATCAAGGATTCCAAGATTATTATAACCATTCTGTCAAAGCCACTGTAAGTACAAGTAATTAATGTTAACAATTTTAATGCACTTCAAAGATTTATGATCAAAATCTGCCTTGTAAAACTGATTTTTTTAAATCTGTTAGATCGGATTCTATTTAAAATCAGTAAAATGTTTAATGCAAACTTAAGTAATGTGGACGTCATTCTAAAGTTTTGCCATAATAGTCTAGATATTTTAAAGTGTACATTAAAGATATAAAAACACATAAAAATAATTTACTTTTATATTTATTGTTATTTTAAAAAGATAACTTAAATTCCGATTCGTATGACACATAACTGCGATACAAAACGAAAAAATACACTATTCAAATTTAAAAGTATGAAATGTATCCCAAAAGGCAAAAATATAAAACGTAACTAACAAACTGTTGTATGTTTTGTTTTGAATCAACAAACCAAGTTACTTATCACACAACACCTGGGCGACCGAGCATCGCTCAGTATTTTTTTTTTTTTTTTTTTTTTTTTGTAAAAATGTGTGTAAATACGAATCACGTACTGAATATCGATCTTACTTACATATGAACTGCTTATTAATTTTTAAATTAAATTAGTTTAACATTTTATTAGAATTTGTATTATAATATCTGCTATATTATAGTATAAAACCTAGCGCAGTCAAATCCTGACGTCCCAAAACCTCTTTAGGTAGGCCTACGTGTATGTTATATAACCTATCCAACGAATAGGCCATATTTGATATTGTTGACCGAGCGTAAGCGATATTGTTTTAATAAATAAAACACATTGCCTCTAAAATAAAATCTTTAGCAGTTAAAGCTCAAGAAAAGAAATAAAAACGAGAACTAGAAATCCCGGAATCGCGGGAATTGTAAATAATGTTTCACTATCTAAACCTTGTGCTTACTTCCTTACTGGCACACTATATTTAACCTAAGCTCAAAACCACATTTGTTATTTCAACGAGCGAGGTCTACTGTTCACAGAACTACTAGTTTATGTATTTTAGAAATAATAAATAATAATAATTATAATCATTAGATAATTTAATTAATTATATTACCTTCATAGAAATACAAAGAATGCAGACACTGGTGAAAAGGTTTTCAGAACGGTCAATAACAGCACAACAATAATGTATCAGTTACTTTTGGTGTTTGAATAAAGAAATAAGTTGAAAATTATACCACCTGATTCATTGTTAATGATTTATCTTTGTTAAATAGTATGTAAACATCTGGAGCTAAAATTAACAGATTAACATCTGTTTGTAAAACATCTGGATTGTATCGATAATGTGTCTATTCGCCTACTTAGTGACTTCAAAGGTAGTATATAAAAGAAGTTCAGAGTTTACTTAGGCGAAAAGAGCTACTTAGAGCGTTTTTGCAGACATAAGACCTAGCGCATTCGATTCCTGACGTATAAAACCCCTACGTGCAAATGTTCAACTAAATCGTTAGAGCCGTTAGCTTCCCCGAAATAAATTGATATACAAATATAAAAGAATTGCTCGTTTAATAAGATTAGATTTATACATAATGAATCTATTTATATTTATATTAGGACAAGATTATTTTCAAAAACAATTTGGTTAAACGTTACATTTATATACAATTACAAAAGTCTAAGTGAGTCTAGAAGGGTTCATAGGGAAGAATTGCAATGAGGTAAGATCTATAAATGGCTGTAATCAACAAATACGAATATCTTAGCAAGGTCTGAAAGATCTAGGAGTAAATCTAAAATAAAGTATTAGATTTATATACTTAAATATATGTTATAAATTGACGGATTGTCGGGCAAACAGTTGTGTTTAGATACTAATCTATATGATGTCTGCTTTGTTTACAGATGTTAACATTTCATTATTCAAGATTTTGTGAAAAATATCACTTTACCCTTACGAGTGTTGAACTCTTGCCACTTTCAATTAACAATTCAAATTAAATGATACTTATTAAAGAGTTCTAGATTGTGATGAAATGGATTAAGATCCAATAAGAGATGGAAATATATGCTAAATGTTTGACTAGTTGTTATAAATTATTCTTTATTCGTGGAATTGTTTAGTCTCAGCCAAGACACGCACACATGAGGTGCGTGTGCACAGGCTCAGCCACGTGTATTTCTCCATTATAAATCGACCTTTATTATTGCACTTTGGACACGAAATATTAATAAAACTTAACATGGGCTCAATTTTCAGCCATAATTTAAGCAAGTAGTTATAATCTTGTTTATACAAGATGTCCCATAAGTAAAGTGCCAAACTTCGGCGAATGGTTCTATACATTCTTCCAGTCAAAATAAGAAAATAGTACATATAAACATAGACCCGAAACGCTTCGTTTTCTAGATATCCGCCATTTTGTTTTTTTGATCAAAATAATTATTATCTAGAGAACGGTTTGACTGATTGAGTTCAAACTTGGCACAAAGTTTAACCTAATAATAACATATCTCAAGAAAAATAAGCAATTAAATCCAATCATGAGTTTAAAAATGGCGGCTGTTTGTTTGAAAATATCAAACCTATATTACTCAAAAACCGTAACTTTTAACAAAAAATGTTAAGATACCTTTTTTGCAGCCCTTTTGATTCCCTTTCTGATGGTGTAACTGTTAAAACAATCGGATGAAGAATAATAGTTAAATTATGACGTGTAGTAATTGTTTTATTCAACCCGACATCCTATACCAACGGAGTAAACACAGAAATATTGTAAGTACATTTGATGTCATTATCTTAAACTTAGCTATTATCCTTCATCCGATTGTTTTGAAAATTACACTATCCGAAACGAAATCAAAAGGGCTACAAAAAAGGTGTTTTGACATTTTTTGTTAAAATGTACGGTTTATGAGTAACTTAGATTTGAAACTGCCGCCATTTTGAAACTCATGATTGGATTTAATCTCTTATTTTTCTTTAGATATATCATTGTTAGGTTAAACTTAATGAAAAGTTTGAACTCAATCAGTCAAACAGTTCTCTAGATAAGAATTATTTTGTACAAAAACAATATCGCGGATATCTAGAAAACGAAGCGATTTCGGGTCTGAGTTTATATGAACTTTTTTTCTTATTTTGATCCATAGATTCCCAGAAGTTTGGCATTTTACTTATGGGAAACCCTGTATAAAATGTAACATCAAACTTCTACATCTTGAAACGTCTGCTAGTTTTCTCCTTATTTTTAATGGTATAATTGTACAGTGTGATTCTGTCAAAGCTTGTGAGCTGTATTATTGTTTGCAAACTAAAAATAAAGTTATTTAAGTTTAACTTAACCGATATAGCAATTATTAATCTAAAAACTTTCCTTCAGTTTGAGAACTATGACGGATATGACATGCGCAGAAACATGACAGTTGATTGGTCTGCTAAAGGACAATACTCTACCGATTTATTTACAAACGAGGCTGTTAAAATCATCAACGAACATCAAAAGAACAGTCCGTTGTTTTTGTACCTGGCACATCTTGCTCCTCATACGGGCAATATGAGGGAACCTTTCCAAGCTCCTGATGAAGAAATAGCGAAATTCGGTCACATTCAAGATCCGGAGAGGAGAATGTATGCAGGTAAAGTTAGTTTTATTTCCATTTTGTTTGTAGCTGGTTTTAATACTTATAAAACGAAGCAGTCAGCTTGTGAACTGCTATAGATATTTAGATTTTGGCTCCATAAGTAATTCTTACTAAAAAGATTTTCAAAAAAGAAATACTTTTTTTTAATTAACATTTTTGGGTATAAAGGAATCCGATTATTAATTATAGTATTGACTCATTACAGTACATTAATTTACAAACAAAACTAAAGAGTTAATACCAGCTTAATACTCTTTACCGTGTCACTAAGCTGGAATTACTAATCGTACATATTAAATACAAGTAATACGTCATAATAAATCTACTATCTCTATTTCTGAGAAATTGTAGTCCCAGATTATTTCAAACTTCAAAGCAGAGTGTCCATATGCTAAAGGCGCTAGTCCAGTCTGCTACAACTTCCAGCACAGATTGCTTACAACACGATGTAGTTGCTATTGATTCATCTCCACTATAATAAGCTGCCCCCTTCTTCATTAGTCAAACTTGCATAAAATAAATTCAACGAAAAAACCAACCAACTTTGAAGAACTTACGAATAAATTTTGGTTGTGAGATACACTTTTAGTAAACTAATCGCATAAACACACCTATATCGACATTTTTTTAAAATAAGAAATACCTTCAACCAAAGTGATTTTAAAAGAATAATAGTGAATTGTTCTGAAGAACAACTTGTTGTATACACAACTTTAGGCAATGATTAGTTGTCAATCTATTAGTATTGTACACTAAATTCTCAATAATGACCATAATTTACTTTAGTGGAATTAGCCGACCGGTTTTTATAGAGCTTTGGATCGGTATTTTAGAGCTCATTCTACATTAAATGCAAATAAATTCATCTTACTTTCAATTCAAAACTAAATTCAAAATACTCTTTAGAAAAAGATCAGTTCTGATGGTCTACTTAGCTACTTAATACTATTTATCAGTCACTAACACTTTAATTTACACACACGAGTCATGACTATGTTTTACCAAACATCAAACAAAAGGTGCTGTTACTTTACAAAATTAACAATAAAGATAAGAAACAAAACTAGAAACACAACCGGCTATGCTTAGTCCTAAAAAGACCAACAATTACAATTAATCATAACAAAATAAATAACAAAAGCAAGATACAGAATACACAAATATAACATAAAATCACATATAATTATAATATAATGTTATTTTAACACTTCCAGCGTAAATATAACTGTATACAAAAACAAATAGCAAATAAACATTGGTAAGAAAAAACTTAGTTTTCCTTATATAATTTTTTATAAAAAAACAACAAAACAAAAACATATGACTATAAAAATAAAATATTTGGTTGAAATTTAGAGCAGGCAAAATGTATATAAAGTTTTACAAATATATCTACAATGAATACTTTCTTATTATTTCAAAATTGTGATCATTTAAAATATTTAACCTTACAAATTTCGGAAAACGTTAACTACACACAAAATACACAAGAGAAAACACATCTTGTTTTTTGCGATGAAAATTGGTTTGGTTGTATTTTTATTAAATTAGTTAATCGTCACATTATTTATGAAAATTTGTAAATTATTTTGATAATAATTCCTTTGAAAACAATAATAATTCTAAATAAATGTTTATTCTTTGTTAATTTTGCAGTTTTAAATCAATACAAGAAATTATGTTTCTAATAAATTCACTGACATTTTAGGTTTTCTGTTTCTCTTAATAAATTTTTTGTTTTGAAAGCTATTGACAAAATAAAAACACCAAGAGAGGGAATATCAGTAATCTAATGAACCTAGAGACTTTAAATAAACGCAAGCACTAGTACAAGGGTCTAGAAATTTGGTTTGTAAAGTAATACACTGAATAGATGCAACTGATACAATTTATATTAGAATTACTGCTGTATTATGAATATAAATACATTCTTGTTAAAGGAAAACACTCAAAATGTTGTGCAAGTATAAAGCTTCTATTGACCTAATCATTTAATAATTTGTTTCATTTTAAAATTGATAAAAGTTTCTTGTTGTTCAGGAACTAAGTTTAGAGGTTTAATGTTGGACAAAATGTATTCCTGTCAAAAATACACATTTTTACTTTTTATATTCAATTTAATAACAGTTATTATTTCTCCCCATGGTTAAAGGAGTGTCATTCTTCAAACTTAAATCATGGAAATGATACATTCTAATTATATAAATATATTACTTTTAATTAAACGTTAAATCAAAACAAATAAACTTCAACAGTAACTTATCAGCGCGTTACGATGCACGCCGTACGTCAATGCATTTCTATTCTAGACTAACTGTGTTGTGTCGCATTATACGTCTACTGGTGTTTTTATTTAAATATTGTAGTGAAATGTTGCAAAATAATGGAAACCCGAAGAATAGATAACTAGTCGTTTCCTGACAGTTTTAAACATAGTCAACCACTCTTTGCTTTACTTCCACCGTCTTACCAAAAAAGTCTGGGTATACGTTAGTTTTTTTACGTAATACGTTTAAATGTTAATATTGTAATATAAAACGAATTGAAGCCAAATTGATTAGATTGTTGAATATATTACACTATTTCGTATTATCATTGTTTAAAGTTTATGGTAAGTACAACTGATAAAGTAAAGCTACTAACAGTAATCCTTGGTCGTCAGGAGTCTTCGAAATGTAGAGTAGATAATGAAAAGGAAGCATGTCTCAAATTTTAATATCAACTCACACCTTACAGATTCCTTATCTAAGAATATATAAAGTTTAAAAAAATCTAAATACTACTAGTTTACATTGCAATAAAGCATAAGCCTAGATGTGCATCACTTTCATCCTTTTATAGAAACAATAATTTTAATGTAGTAATTAAATATTATAATGTAAAACTAAATTTTCAGCCATGGTATCCAAGCTTGACCAGTCCGTGGGAGAGGTAGTCACTGCACTCAGATCCAATGGTATGCTGGAGAACTCAATCGTTCTGTTCATGTCAGATAATGGTGCTCCGACATTTGGAATCCATTCCAACAGAGGATCAAACTATCCACTTCGTGGAGTGAGTTTTTATAGCATAATCTACTAACAAAACTTACTGTATTACACCTCTACATTACAAATTAAACTAAAGTTTATATTTCTGAATATTTGTTAGTGTTTTAAGATCTGTTGATCCGTTATTTATTTTTCTCTAGTGTCCTAGTTGCAATAGTAGCCTATTTGATTTAACCATGAATATACACATACAAGATTTCAAGACTTAACTATTTCAGTGACAGCATACAATTTGTGGCAGACTAACTTAGCAAATATTCAAAATCTAATTACAACTTTTTGAAATCTAAGTAAATCTCTAGTAATATTAGCCTAATTTGTTTATGTGAAAAATACAAACATTTTGAACAAAAATACGCTATACATTGAACTGTTGCAAATGACTGTCGCGGCCCATATCAATCAAGATTTAAGTTTATGTATCGCCGAAATATGAACAAACATTTTGGGCGTTCTATCTTCTTCCGACGATAATCAGACACCCTGAAATACACTAATAATTTATTCATTTATAAACACTTAATATACTGACAGAGAATACAGGTGACAGGTGAATACAGTTTACAAAATATTTAGACTTAATTTTCTCAGACAATTTATTGTAAATTAAACGCCTAATTGGTATATTTTGTGTAACAATGAAAAACATTTAAATATAACAAGAAAGTACAGAAATAAATTGGTTTAATAACTTTAAATGAGTTCAAGATTTGGTTCAACTAGTTGTGGTTAGCAATAGTTTTTTGTTGTTATTATTTTATTCAACAACATTTTGGTGTCTTACATAAACATATTTTAACTATTTATATTCCATTTTTCTTTAAAATTTCATACACACAATCTTACGTTGCTACTAATTTAATTTAAAACTTTTGTTATCTTATAAAACCAAAAGTGTATTATTATTATTAAATGTTGATTATTTTTATTCAAATTTTTCGTTATAGTTCTATTACACAATCTTGTGTTACTATTACTTTAGTATAATACATTTTGGTATCTTATAAACAAAGTTGTATTATTGATAGTTTCAAAACGAATACAGGGGAAAATTGTATGGGAAAAAATACCATACAATCTAGATAAATTAAGACCTGAACACAAAATCTCACAATAAATACGTTTACTAACCTCAATCGCATTTCAACGACAATGTCGCCATCCTCAGTGATGCACGGGCTACTACAGTAACGAAATCATAACTATGATTTGGGAGTTATGGTTTGGTTACTGTAGCCCGTGCATCACTGAGGATGACGACATTGTCGTTGAAACGCGTTTGAGGTTAGTAAACGTATTTATTGTACGATTTTGTGTTCAGAATTTATTTTATCTAGTTACTTTCTCCCAAGTCAAGCTCATTAGTTATTTATACAACAGTGGAAATAAACTGTGCAATAAAAAGCTGCAAATAAACTACATCTTTTTATACAAAAAACATTTTTTTAAGTGTTATTTTACCTTAAAACTAGTATATAAATAGAGTGAAATATTGTTGCAAAATTATACATAGATGATACAAAATTGTTAGTTGAAAAATGTATTGGTAATTGTAGACAATAACATGAATAACTTGATTTTAGATGGGGTGTATGAGTTTAATTAGGCAATAGTAACTAGGTTATCTTCCAAGGTACCTGACGATTCTAACTGACATAAAGAACAGACATTAAGCAAATAACTATCTATAGCCTACATGTTTATTTTTTCTATTTTAGAGATATTTTAAATATATTTAAATTGCAGTTATTTTATTTAAATTTAAAACAATTCCGTATGATAATATGAAGGACATTCCATTGTATTAGAATATACAAGAACTTTGTATGTCATTCAAATGATAAAACGTTAACTTTTTTTGGGTAGTAGTGTTTTTGAAATGCTGAGAAATAGGTTGACGACAAGGTTAGAAATAAGCAAGCTTATCAGTTAATAATAATTCCGTGAAGTCTAATGGACGAGTAGCATGCAGAATCGGTCAAGCAGAACTTGGGCAGTAACCCTTGGCCTACTTGAATGAAATCACCCACACAAGTCGGCTCGGATAACTGACTTTACTGGTCATATACAACTTATACAAGATATAGCCTGGTAAATTTCAACTATAAAAATTAACTTCCTCAACTTAACTGACCAAATCAGTTATATTTCATTTTACATTGTAATTCGTGATTTATATTTATTTATTATTTATACCATAACTTATATTGTTTCAATTTGTTCATGCCTTAAATAATAACAAAACTTTTATAAAGTTTCTCTTATTAACATTCTTGTTTAAATTATCCCCTTCATTTAGGGATGATTTGTAGTCCCATCGGAGAAATTTATAAACGCATGTCCTCAAAATCTTTAGTTCATACGTGAAACCTGACCTGAGAAAAGACAAATTTAAAATAACAAAGTAGTTTTAAAATGTTAAAACATAACTCGTAACTAAAAACAAACCAAAAATTTGATCACTACAATATTTTTAAATGAAATTTTTGTCATTAAGGGATTATTTTAATAAATAGAAACTTTGTTCGACGACGTATTAGCTTTGTTCTTCTTATCACCTACTCCAATTTAGTTAAACATTTATCTGGATATACAATACAATTTGTTTTCAAAAAACTTGAAGGACTCTTATTTCCTTTAAAATATTTTAAATAATTATTTTTATTTCGATAGCTAAATCAACTTTATACGTAAGATTATTAGAAATAATAGTAATAGAAATTAACAAGTTTTTTTTATATGATAACCTAACAATGCTTTTCATTTCAAACCCACAAAATAATACCATTCGTTTTTCTCAACATCTTAATTTTTTTGTAAAGGTAGGAGAAGTAACACACGAAATTGAAATTAGTAGATAAACTCAACTCAGTTTAACTTTTGTTGGAAGTTCCAACTACAGTGAGAAAGCGTTAATTATCATCGTGAAGCCCTCTTTTACATTTTAATACATTCTTTTTTCTTAAGTAAGTGCGTGCAATATCACTCGAGTTAATGCATAGAATGATGTGGCATAAATATAATATAAACACTTTACATTATAATATTTGATATTGATTGAAAGCACTTTCACTCTTATATATATACATATATATTTTTTTTTACAGTATAAGAAACTCATTGTATCCCTAGAAAACAAAAGTGGTTAAGACGATCTAACATCAAGTTTTCATTTCCATTTATAAGCTAATATATTTAAATAATATTGAAACAACATCTTTCTATATCTGTGATAGAAGTCATAGATAGATGTTACTTTCAACATATTACGAAAGTGTTCCTTCAAAGTTCGATGAAAGATTGCCGAGGGCTGTGTGGGAATGTTTCATGCTGGTATTTGCACTCCTTGACGTTAAACTTGCGTCCCAATATGTGCCTCTGTTTAATAACCCTATACCGTAGTTTTTAACGTATTTCTAAATACATTATGTACACAATTTGTTGCAGATAAAAGAGTCGCCATGGGAAGGTGGAGTTCGTGGAGTAGCAGCGGTGTGGAGCCCACTCTTCAGAAACCTGCAAAGAGTGTCCAATGAGTTGATGTACATGACCGACTGGCTTCCCACTCTATATTCAGCTGCTGGTAAGATTTATCTTATTCTAAATTGCGCAGAATATAATTATGATATTAAAACACTAAACCAGTTATGATAAATAATTGAATTTGTTTACTATTTATGAAGCTGAATCTCAGTTAGCAAAAGAATTAATAAAAAATGGAGTGGTTTTTACTGGAGTGGTACAGAGTTTCAGGACAAAGTATTATTAGTTTCTCAAATAAAAGTGTCCCTTTATTTTGCAATTTCAAATTAGCCTGGAATAGTTGTTTAAACTCTACTTTTTTTCAACTATTAATACGTAATAAAGTGTATTATCATTAATTAACAATGAAGTAAATTAAATCATCGAAAGGAATAAATTAAATAACAAAAGAAAGTCAAAACCAATTGTAAAATCTAAGTCCAACAATGGTCTTTCTTTTGCTCTTCAAGTCCAATAGTGGCATTTCAACACCCTTGCAGTTGGAGGATTGCACGAACAAAAGAATGCACCATAGATAAAAAAAAACAGCGCACATACTGCACTTCTTAGAATTAGCTTTGAGTTGAAATTCCTCGCTTTCTCCTCGCCGGGTCATATTTCCTTCGTTCTTTGCTGACGAAATTTAGATTTTATTATTAGAAAAAATTTAGGTGGTTAATTTGTTGCTTTTGAAAAATACGCTTCAAGTGTACCACGTAAACACTTATTCCTTGTATAAAAAAGAAGCAATACATATTTTACACAAAAAAATATATAAAAAAACATACTTTAAAATAAATTTTAAATTTGATGTATTTTTCCAAATTATTTTTAGTTTTTTTTTTACTATTATGTACGCTGATATTTGTTAAAAAAATATAACATTGACAAATATAGACGTACACTTTAATACAAATCCATCAATTTATTTTTATAAAATTGAAAAAACTGTGCAAGATTTACTAAAGTAAGACTCTTGCAAGTTGTTTCTAACAAGAACAAGACAGTATTGGTTTTACATTTGTTCATCTATGTTGGATTCAGATAACCTACAAATCAAACATGTTCACTTACTTCTTCTAGATTGCTATTACATTACTTTCTAATGAGCAACTAATCATCTTTGCTTTGCTTATCTCTACCTTAAGAATGTTTGGAATACACATAGAAACTTGATATCAACTACTGAGGTCGATTAAAACATTTTCGTAATTGATTGATCTCTGTACTTTATTGGTTATTTATTCATTTAATTTATATATATGAGTATATGCATTTTTTTTTAAATCAGAGATAAGAAATAACCTTTCTATGCTAAGCTATATCACACATTATAATGCGTATGAATAATGAAGGTCATTGCTAGATCTAGAGATATGTAAACTTGTATGAGAAACAAATTTACATAGTTGATTTAGGTATCCAGTTAAATCCACACAAAAACTACAGATGACCTGAAAATTAATTTAATTGTATGTTAGTGAATACATTTACATGGTCACTGTATATTAAAAAAACTAAAGTGTATTCAAATATTCTATCTCGAAAATGTTACTATTTTAATCCCTCAATCCCTTATAATCCGAAATTTTAAAACAAAAATGTCGTGATTCTATTGTGAAATTCCATCATCTAAAAATCATTAAAATTATTCTGCTTTCATCAGATAAACATTATTTAAATGCCAACTCATTCCAAATTATGTACAAACGCATTGTATTGATACGGTATGGTAGGTCGATGAGAATGTCTGAGTCCTTGTTCCTGTTTTTAGGAATGAATATTAAAGAACTCGGTGATATTGATGGCATCGACATGTGGAGCACTCTGGTTGACGATGGAGAATCTCCTAGAAAAGAATTCGTGTATAACATTGACGACATTGGAGACGTCTACGCTGCTATACGCCATGGCGACTGGAAGTACCTGGCAGGTAGGGTAGAAACTGAAACCGTTTCTTAGCTTTATTTTATCCTAAAACAGATTTACATTCACTCACCACAATAACATACTCCGGAAACATGATAAAATATAAACTCTTTTTAGTAAATTTGTAGAGAAATAATTCGGCCGGTCATAGGCCTACCCAGGCCACGCAGTACCTCTTGTTTAGTTAAAACAAAGTGGATATTGCCAGTATTTGTCGAAATACAGCTTCTAAACAATAGCGAGTCGAACACTTGCAGAATCAGTTTACCTTGAAATAGTTATGAATGGTATCGTATTTAAACATGGTGTAAAATATGATTATTTTATGGTCTTGCAAAATTTAGTCTACTGTCCAAATAAATCATTTAAAGTTTGGAATGTTTAAATTAATTTAGTAGGTTTTTAATTTTTATATGTTTCATTTATACTCATACCGTAGGCCTTTAGTCATTCTACGAATGTTCAAATATTTACTAGGCTACAAACTATCTTTGTATATTTCTTCGTTTTGAAAGACCTAGGATGTAGAGTAAAATATCTTTTCAATTTCAACATAAGAACCTTCTTAAAAGACAAAATATTGTCCGAAGGATTCATCAATAAAGTTACAAATAAACAATTATTTGTCCAGTGTTACACTATATTTTATTATGTTGAGTAAATTGTATGCCCCGTCTGCCTCGTCATGTGCAGCACGGCGTCATGTGTTTCGCACTAAGCATTTATAAGTACACATATTCTGCCAAATGAACTCTGTTACATCTCACATGCTAGTACAATATAACGCCCACAGAGCGCATTAGGAACTGCACTTTCTTACAGTAACTAGATAGAGACAGTGTGGCCATATGAAAGTAGCCGCCATGTTTATCCTAAAAGTAATGTCATCTGTTCAGAATAATTATAATTTACAGATTAGTGTTGTATCTCTTTGTAATTATAAGAGAAATTACCTCTTTGTTTTTTTGTATAAAGGTAAAAACAAGCAATTTAATTGTTACAGTTTGTTATTTATATTGAAATTAAATAATAAAAACTTTGTTTCTTCTTAAAAAGTGTATCTGTTTTTTCGTGCAAAAAATATAACAAAAAAACTAAATCAAAATCGGTTCATCAGTTTGGGAGCTACCATGCCACAGACAGATACACAGACACGCAGATATAAACGTTAACCTTAGATTATAGACTTTAATAAATGGTTAAACTTATAACACCCCTCTGTTTACGTCGGTGGTTAAAAACGATGATTAATGTAATTTCTCCTGTCCCCAAAAATAATATAACAGGATAATCAACGTTGGGAAGAAAGTGTAGGGTACATATGGATGCGGCCACCATGTTTAACCGAAATATAATGGCATCTGCTATGATCTGCTAAGAAGTATAATGTATGTAAAGACATTGAAGAAAGAGTGTTGTTTCTTCAATGGTGAAGAATAATGTTGTATCTCTTTGTAAATTATAAGAAATATTATCTTTGTTTTTTTATAAAGGGAAAACATGTGATTTAATTGTTACAGTTTGATATTTATATTGAAGTTTGAAAGGTTACTTGATCGAGAGTGTTCTTATATATGATTCAAGCAAATCTGTTCAGCCATTCAGGTTTGTTTGCATTTTTAGTTTATCTGTTATATTATCATCGATAGTAATTTTACTCCTATATTTCCAGGTACAGTATATAAAGGAATAGCCGACCAATGGTACGGAGAGACTGGACGCAATGAAATGGAAATACATTACGACTATAGAGATGTTCTGCGTTCGAAGGCTGGCATAGCTTTCTCTGGATTTGTTACAAAACAACAAATCAGAGAAAAAGTTTTGTCAAAAACCAAAGAAAATCTGAACGAAAAGAGTTCACAAAGTAGTAAGTGAATTAGAAAATATATTCGGCTAGGTTGAATAATAATATAGGCCTATAAACAAAACTCCGTCAACAATAAATAATTTAACATGAGAAATGATCCTAACAATAATTATCCAGTTAGTAAACTTTGATAGTAATGTCAATTTTACAATAACATAACATAGCACACAAGTTTTTACATTTTAACATAATTTTATAAGCACATTATAATATAATTAACTTTTAATATAATAAAGGGGTTAAGGGACTTTACGATCACTCTGTTGTATTGTTAAAAATGTAAATTTGTTTGCTTCTCTATTAATATTTTATTATTATTATGTAAATTTTTTTAACTTTAAACTTACATTATTTTAACATTTAAAAAGACGAATCACTTGTAATCCATGTCCGTCCCATTTCATTATATTTAGTTCAAATATTATCTAAGTTGCCGTAAAAATAATTCTAATCAATAAAAGACAGAAATTCTGGATGTAAAACAATTTCATCAGTAGTACATGGATATTTCAGTGACTAATTTACAAAATGTGTGTCTAGTTAAAGCTAAATGGAAGCTGCTTCGTGAGGATAAGGTACGCACTTTGCGAGAAGCTGCAGAGATACACTGTGAACAAAGAAACGAAACAGCCGAATGTAATCCTCTTAACGGTCGTCCTTGTCTCTTCAACATCAGAGAAGATCCTTGTGAGACCAACAATCTTGCTGATAAATATCCTGAAGTATTAAAACACATGCAAGACGTCTTAGAAAGGTACTTACCGCTTATCATAGATAAATCCCTACATCAAACATTAACCATATACTTAATTAGATTTACAAAGTTTTTCCAAACATAGTTCAAAGTATCTTGCGAGCTTAGTCCTAAACTTGAGGGAAGTGTTAGCATTTCAAAGCATACATACATAGTAGGAAATACAGGCAGAATTTTTAACTAAATGTTGGTAAAACTATTGTGTTTTAAATTGATTTACAATACATTTATTTGCTGGTTTACTTCATTTGCTAGTTTGAACCAAAGTTTTGAAGTTCTTAATCAAAATATCAATAGTTTTTATTAAATAGTAAAACTAACCATGAAAGCCATTTTAGTGTAAAGACTGTAAGGTTTTGTATTTTAATTAAGACTACTGTGAAGTTATGTAAGGTTTTGTAAAGTCAATTTGAAAGTTTTGGGGGCTCCACCAGATCCTTCTTAAGGATCAAATTTTAGCTTGGCATGTGACGTACTTCTAAGAACTGGGTAGAAATAAGTACAGAGACCTTTTCACAAAATTATTAAATATATTCTGAAATTTCTGAAAACAGTTCCTACAGTAATTATTTTGCACAATTTTTTAAATACATATAAATGTGATACAGTTAATTTTTACTCAAATTATAAATCCAAAAATAATAAAATGAAAGTTTACATCCGCCTAAGTAGGGCGGTGCTGGTCATTAAATCTCCTGCTCTTAACCTTTAATCTATGTATCTTATGTTAATGATTGAATCTAAAATGTCTTCTAATTACTAGTACATAATACAATTATTTATTTAAAGTCTGACACCTCTTCTTTCAATTAATCATTATTTGAATTAATTACTATAATACTAACTTGATATAACAAAACTTATTATATATTTTATAGATTTATATGAACGACTTTAAATTGCTTCGGTAACTGATTTCGATTACTTATGAGGTGTTTTAAACCCTCTTTTCAGTTAATTCTAATAAACCAGTCCCAATACAATTATTTATTAATGAATGATTATTTTTTATTTATTTTAAGATTACTTCTGATATATTACTCTGGATATGATTTCGTTTGTTATTTAATTTTAACCCTCGAGATCTGTCTTTACAATGAAATGAAATATTAATGCTATTACGTAATTTTTGTTCCCACTCTCACACACTTTGCACTTTTATTTGATTTTTTATAAACTCCCTTATTGACTTTTATTAATTTTATGTTACACTTCACTACTACACTTTATTCCTTGGTTTTGATGGTTCCTGGATCCATTTGATGTATCTAACTTGATTGAAAACTTTGTTTAATGATTTTATATTTTAGTTTGAAAATGTATCTCTTGTTACTGATAATGAAGTTACTTTATTAAATGATTAATGTAAACATAAAACTGATGCATCTCGAAAGGTTTGGTCTAGGTGTTGATTGATTGAATTTTAGTTGATGACAGACCTCGTGTCTTCTCTAAAATTTCCCCACCACACAGTTTCACGCATTTCAATTCTTTTTTGATTGGTCTATTTGAATTTTATATTGTTCTGATTGGCTTTCCAGTTTTACAGATTTGGCAGTATTTATTGATTCACACAGAATAACGCAAAGCAGTGTATTTGTGTCTTAAGTAATTTAAGCTGGTGCATCCGTTGTAACTTCCTGTTGAAATACAAAGCTAGTCTGGCCTGTTTCTGTAGATTCATTTATTATGAATTAATTTCAATTTTATTTTATAATATATTATTATAATTATTTTGTTATCGCTGATGTTAAAGACATTCGGTATTGGTATTGGTGTTTCAAGTATTGGTGTTTACTTACCAATACTTACAAGACATTTCTGTAATAATGTTTGATAAATAGTTTTTAACAAATAACATATCTTTATATTCACAGGCTTCACCATTTAACTTGAATTACTGAAATTTGTAGAAATAGTAATTCAAAGCATATTAAGGGAGATCACTGCATGCTCCGCACGTCAACACCGTTGGAACCTTCTACACACATGAAATTATGTTATGTTTTCTTTATAATAAAGGTGAAGGATTAATAGTAACCTCAAAGCTAAGACGGTTAATGTCCAAATCAAATTATTTCGTGTATTTTATAACAGCTGTTATATAGAGGTTAAAAGAACCAGAAAGGCTTTGGTTTATACTTTAATAAAAACCTAACCTAAAAGTTAGAAACACAAATAATAGCTTCAAAGTTTAAAAGCAGCTGTTAATGGAAATATTATAGCAAACATCTGATTACTGTAACAACAATAATCATATTTATTTATTTAGTATGGTGCTCCCATTGCCGTAAAATATTTAGAATAGTTTGTATTGTTTTTGCGTCTAACATGTAGTTGTTTTACAAAAAAAAGTATATAAAAAAACGCTTGTGTTCAAATGAAACTTCGTCTCAAAATTTCAAATCAATCGGTGAAGAAATTTCGGAGATTTAAGATTTTGAACAAAAGAACATTTACATTTTTATTTATATAGATTATTATTATTTTTGTTAATTATTGTTAAAATTGATGTACATTAAATTAAAAATTTCGAACTCGTCAAAACGAAGCATAATTTATTATGACATCGATAATTCAATAATTACAAAACAAGCGCATAAAAAATGCATACGGTACGCAAGAAACACAAACCTAGAATAATAATAGTCGTTACACAATTCCAGTTCAAGCCTACCAACTCACAACGTAACTGAAGCCACGCCACCAACGAACACTGAGCATGACCAGTAGCGGCGACGGCGACGCAATAAACAATGCAAGTTGATTTTTTGGTGACCCGCAAACGCAAACACCACTCGATAGAAAATTTAATTTCAAATATTTTCCTCGCTTACTACATCAACTTAGCTCTGACAGTTCTTGAAATATTTTATTTGAACATTGTCATAACATTTTCAAAATTTTGAATTTATATAACTGGAAAACAATACGAGATAGATACTGTAATCGGCTCCGAATGCTAATAAATCAATGCTTGATGACATATCTTGAGGTAAAAAGACAACCATTAAAAAAATCATCAAAATTGGTCCATTAGGAGACGATGGGCGATTGGAAATAAGTTTTCGACAAAAATCTTTTAATATGTAGATTAGTAACTAAAAATTATCATGACAATTTTTTTGAAATTTAAGAACTTAAAGTTACCATATTGATTTATTTATGATAAAATACCATTCGTTATGACATGAAAAATTGTATATTTAAATATATCAAGCAGTTCTTATGATTAAAATTGTTATTGGAAAACCACAAAAAGACAAAGGAACACATAAAGAAGCGATATACATCCCTATAGATGGTGCCCTAAAGTGTCAAATACATCAAAACTATGGAAAATTGCTTCACATACAAAGATGGTATATGGCCATAGCAGCCTTTTAGTTTTGCTGGTCTTTATATTGCCCCCTATATTGGATTCGATACACTAGAACTTAGTTTTCAAATTAAAATAAAATCGTGTAATACATGGTTTTACTGTTTTTTTTTCTTCTTCTTCTTTGAGTTCAATGATAAAATCTGAATTTTAATACATTTCCGAAACAAACAAAATATTACAATTTGCTAAAGTTTTATTGTAAAAATAACGTAAAACCAAAAACAGACATTGAAAACGATTTTTACCGTTGAATGGCTTGCAAGATTAAACAGATCAAACAGCTACTGTACATTTACCGAATATTAGTTAATTAAATTCTACTTTGTCTAAACATTGTTCTTTCTACTTTGTAAAAAATGAAACCGTGGTGCAGAATAGTTACTGGCGTTCGGTGTACTTGCGACATACACTGATTAGTTTAACTGGTATGAAGAAAACAAAAAATATTTATCTTGACTTAAGCCAATCTAGTACATGTTTCTTCTCTACAGCTTGTATTCCTATTTCCAGATACCGCCGAACAATGGTGCCATCCAACAAACATCCGAGTGACCCTCAAGCAGATCCTGCCTTCTGGAACGGTACATGGGTCAGTTGGAAAGACGAAATCGAAATGGAAATCGTCATCGACATGAATGACTCCGCAAACAACCGGTGGCTTATCGGCATCATGGGTATTGTTGTTCTTTTGCTTTGCGCAATCGCCTTCTTAACTTTAATAATAAAGGTCTCGGGTTCATCTTTCAAGCTAACTTCAAGTCCGTCTGATGGAATGAATGTAATAAATATATTCAAAACTAATAAAGACGATGTCAATGCAATGAAAGAACAAATTGCTAAGTAATGCGTGATATTTAAAACGTCATAATTCTTTAAGTAACTGTAGGGATGTTTAGGATTTATTATACTTATACACTTTGAATTTAAAACTCGCAAATTTATTTTTATGTTTAATTAAAACTCGCAAATTTGTTGTTATCGGTTATATAGCTATTATCAATGTGTGTAAAATTATAAGCTATGTTATTACAAATTCGATTTTATTTTTAAAATTGGCTTATTATTCACGTTACTCAGGCTAAATTAAAGGTTATATTCAATGTTTATACTTAATTGACTATTTAAAAACTCCTCAAGTAAAGAAGACATTATTAAAATTAAAGAATTTCTATCACTAAGAAAATTCTACCATTTTTATCATAAAAACGAATTTTAACTGAGTATGTGATCAGATATCCTGATGTAAAGTTGATTATGACCTGTTATTAAGAATGTTTTTTTTTTTAAATAAAAGAAGCACTAATTCTTAAATATATTTTTTTTAATTTAGAAGAAAGAAATTTATGCTCAGACAATTATTCGCTTTAATAAAAAAACATATTTTTTATGATAATACTTTATCTAGATTAGCAAGGGATAATCTAGGTCAATAGTATTATTGTAGCTTGCTTACTGCAAAAGCTAGAAGTGATTTAGTGATTGAGTTCCTTATTCATGATTTGTACTTAGACGACTACGTATGCAGTAATATTACAGTGAAATCTTTCACAATTTAATTAAAATAAAACTAAATCTAATTGAGCACCAATGACTAAAAAATACTAAACAAATAAAGGAGTATTTATTATATGTTTAATGTTTATGTGTTGTATTTTAGTACGGTATTTATTATGAATAGTTTATTGTCTTTTATACTTTCTTAAAAGTTACAAATTCAATTAAAGATTCTACCGTATCACAGTTCTTGTCGTATATTGAAAACAACATAATTGACTGTGCTAAGGTATTATTATACTTCAAAGTATTATGATTATTTATAAAAATGTTTTAATGTAAATAGTTATTATTTAATGTATTTTATTGTATTTATAATTAATTTTATGATGAGGGTGGTTCAAACCAGTACCCGTGATGAGGATATTTTGAACCAAGTAAATATAAAATGCATTATGATTTAATTCATAAGTGTTTTAATTTTTCCATTCTTGCCACAATTTCATAGATGTTTTAAAGAAACAAATTAATCCGAATATTGGTGTTTTGACTATTAGTATTTTTTACTGCTAAAAATATCACATCTTTATTACTTTTACACGCCCTTTTTAAATTTAGGTTTATGTTATTGTTATTTTGAAATCTGTGATTTAGGTTTGTGAGTATTATTTTGTTAATAAAATATTTAGTGTAAGTTGGTTTACGTTATTTCATCCACCTACTAAATAATGTTCTTTACACTATTAAGAAGTAAAAGTATTGAATTTAATTACATAATAGTATTTTAATTTTGTTTAAATAAGAATGTGATAAAACGTGTTTTTATTTAATAAATTAATTTTTTGAATTTTTTTGTTGATCTACAACATAAAAAACTGTAGTCTCCCTTGTGTATGCATTCTTGCATATAAAGAAATCATACGAAGCATATTTTACAATTATTATTATTATTATGTAAACAAATAAGTAGCCTACATTGTAAACGTCAATCTAAAAGTCAGCTTTATGTTGGCATAAAACAGTTAAAAATGAATTGAATGAAAAATTTAAATATTTTTAAGTAGTTTTAATGAAGCTCTATCAAGTTTTAAGTATATTAAATTAGAACAGTTTATTCTTTCTCAGAAAAGTAAAGTGTTTATTGTTAGCAAATCTTTATCTCAATTATTGTAAATGACAAATGAAAATATTCAATTCTTCGTATCACTTTAGATTAACATTGAAAACCAGATTGTTTATTTTAAAATGTCTAAATAATTATTTATGAAAGTTTTTTCTAAAAGATTTAATTACTTAAATTTTATAATAAGGAAACTTTTTTACCATTTTGTTGGCAGCTTATTGTTAGATTTGTTTGTGTATTGGTATGTTTAATCATTTAGAGTTCTCTATTTGCCTCTTTGTCCAATGTATTTAGTGAGTTAACTAATTTTACTTTCTCACTATACTATAGTATAGAGAAAGTATAGTGATCGCAAAAAAAATCGATGTTGAGATTTTTGTGGAAATATCCGTTTTGGGACCCCCTGAGTCCAAAAAAGTGGTTTTTACAAAATGTCTGTCTGTATGTCTGTATGTATGTCTGTATGTCTGTATGTATGTCTGTATGTATACAAAGCTAGAGAGAAAACTATTCGATCGATTTCAACCAAATTTGCACCAGACATGTCCAGTACGCCTGCATAGATGCACGAAAAAGGGTTTTGAATAATTTTGAAAAACAACCCCCTTTTTGGCCAAAAAACCCCCAAAAAATCAGTTATTATTTTTTTATAAAAAAACTGCTCTAACGATTTTGATAAAATTTGGCTTATTTGAAGCCCTTAATGTGCCCTACCATATACAAAACCCGCATCTTTCTAAAAATTCTCGTTTAGCTAATAACAATAATAATAACAGATTTTTGGGGGGTTTTTGGCCATAAAGGGGGTTGTTTTTCAAAAATGTTCAAAACCTTTTTACGTGCATCTATAAAGACCTAATTGACGTGTTTGGTGCAAATTTGTTCGAAATCGATCGAACAGTTTTCTCTCTAGCTAATAATAATAATAATATTTATTAGATAATCGCCTACTTTAATAAAAGTATACAAAGCTAGAGAGAAAACTATTAGATCAATTTCTACCAAATTTGCACCAGACATGACCAGTAGGCATAGATGCACGAAAAAAGGTTTTGAAAATTTTTGAAAACAACTCCCTTTTTGGCCAAAAAATCCCCCAAAAATCAGTTATTATTTTTTTATAAAAAACCTGCTCTAACGATTTTAATAAAATTTGGCTTATTTGTAGCCTTTAATGTGCCCTACCATATACAAAAACCCGCATCTTTCTAAAAATTCTCGTTTAGGTAATAATAATAATAACAACTGATTTTGGGGATTTTTTTGGCCATAAAGCGGGTTGTTTTAAAAAAAAATTCAAAACATTTTTACGTGCATCTATAAAGACCTAATTGACGTGTTTGGTGCAAATTTTTTCAAAATCGATTGAATAGTTTTCTCTCTATATAATAATAATAATAATATTTATTAGTTAATCTCCAACTTTAATAAAAAAAACTCTCCTACCCCACCCTACAAGTCACAGTGAATCTGTTTAGTAATTTAAATGTTTGTAAGAAAGTATGTGCCAGTTCCTGGTACCGTTTATTTAACTAGCTTCAGTATTCTTTATATATAATTGAATAAATGTTCGAAAGGTTATAACTTAAACTGTAAATTGCAACTTATGGTTGACTCAGGTATATCAAGTTTTAATGGTAAATCAATTAACTAAATATTAACATTAATTTAGTCAGTCAATCATGACAGAATTATGTGCCTTTTACCTTTTATAACACGCTGTAAATATTTATAATTACAAATTCATCTCCATGGTTTTGTACACTGGTTAAATTTGTATGTATAAGAAACAACGTTCGCCATCAATCGTCCAAAACCACCGGAATAATCCAAAACCGCGAAAATATTTTTGATAAGACTTATAGAGTGTTTCAGAAATCACTAACACTGTAATTTGAAGTATTTTTTCTGAACCAAAAACAATTATTCTTGTTACTATAAAAACCGAAAGTAGCTATAGTTCTGATGACTTATATCTGATATAGGCCTATACTGTATAAACCACTAAAACCTGATTATTATTTGACAGAATCAATCCTCATAACAAACAAACTATTTAACAGAACAAATTGACATTTTGAAACAAATAGATTTATATTACTATGAAAATTTATATTATATGCCTCTGACTTTGCAACGTTGTCTAAGCCACACGAAGTAAAGTATTTAAGAAATGTAAACAGTTTACAAAAATAAGCAATTTGATCATTTTATACGTTTCACTTAACTTAGTCATGTTGTAATTGTGAAATACTTGCTTTAGTCGCCTCTGAAACTGAAATAACTTTTCAACTCATACTTGAATCATGATAAATAGAATCAAATTCATCTTGATGAAAATATAGGTTAAAAATCCCTTAATCACCGAATTGTGAATATTTCATTTTTTAAACTTTTTAAATGTTATAGACAAAACATTAATTGTTATTGTTACGAACCGGTACTAACACACTACTAAATGTACTAATTATCTTATCCTCTAGTCACACTTTATCATAGTCATATTTTGGAAGAAAACTAAACAAATTGCTGCCCAATATTTGTAAATTGAAAAATAATGGACTGTGAATACACTTACGGTCACCCTAAGCCAATTTTTACACTATACCTTTCTTTATTAAGGGTCTGCTCCAGTAAACGAGAAATCATCAGGAAACGCTAGCGCCTCTCACTATATCCCTATCTAAACAGTGCAATTTCTTGCGCTGACATTGCCTTATTTCAAACCATTTTATAAGTCTCTCTTTTGTAATTGAGTGTTGAAAAAAAAACTGAATATTCTTTATAAAATTTCGGATCCGGCTTGCAAATTATTTATCATTATTAATTTTGTATTGTGTTAGGAAAAAAATTCAAACTTTGTACTCACAAAATATCAATTACATAATAAATTTTTTTTAAATGTAAATTGCAAGACGGATGCGTATTGTGACTGTGCTTAAAATGAGACCTTGCAAACAATTTTATGACAAAAAGTAAACGAAATAAATGGCTTGAAATTTAACATTGCTCTTACGGGATAAAAATCCAAGAGGGCCGCCACTACAGCAGACCCTTAAATATCACCTTTAATTATTTATCTACATACATTTAAGGTGTGAAAGTGAGAAACAAGGAATTCCGCTTACTGTATAAGTAAAATTAAATGTCAATAATAACTTCATTGCCCTCTAATTATATTTAATGGAGTTTCAAACATAAATAACAACTTCACACAATATTAGTTGTATATGTTCAAACAGTCGTGTGAATTTGATTATTTCCACCAACCAATTCAATCACTCTACTATATAAAAACATTTTTCTACTTCTTCTTCTCATAATTAATTATAAAGTAATAAGAATAGTATTTACAGTGTAATATGGGCCTAAAACAGACGTGCATGAATGGACTAACGAGATTCTCGCTGTCCCTATCTACTACTCTATCTAGCGAAACCACTGCCAAGGCTTAGAAAAACTAGAAAGAAAGACCGGTTGAGTCAGTAAGAAGAAAAATAAATGTTAATAATCATATTTTTTGCTGTTGTATCAAATAATTTTTGGCTGTAGTATCGTGAAAAATAGTGTTCAAAACTCGTGGGAAAATGTTCTTTCGTGGTGCTCATTCTCTTTAAATTTGTAACATACAAATTCAATAAATTTGTTTTCACTTGATGACAAAGAAAAAATAAAGTTGAACGGGGCACCCCGGAGATCGCGAAGCAATCGGAGGTGGGGTGGGGATTTGCAAGCGGAGCGAGCGCGAGGCAAAGCCCCCTAGTTTTAAATATTATGGAAACATATTAAAAGTACAGGGTATATTATAAGTATACGCCGCCGATGAGTATCTTTAAAATTCCCCACATTTTTTGATATTGTAACACTTTACTCCTCCCCATTACCTAATACAGACATAATCTACTGGTAAATACAAGTTTACACTCAGAAAAATAATGAAGTTGAACGTTTATGAAAAGTTCTATATTTTGTACTGTGTCTTTTACTTGAATAAAATCAGAACAAAATAATTTATTATGAATCCAATTAAACAGTATTGTTTATATAAACACTATTTAATTGTTTATGAGCTTTCTACTTTCCGCAGATAACTAAAATAACAAATCATAAAAATAGTAAAACATACATAACTACAGTATATTAGGTCATATAGATGGGTTTAAAAATTGTCAATTGATGTTTTCTGCATCTTAAAGTTCATACTTTTCAAATTGAAAGTAGCAACAAACTTTGCATTTTAAATGCACGATATTACATCCAAAACGTTATTTTTTCTTTTTTGTAAAAATTCCTTTACCCAAAACATAATACTTCTTATATAGCATAAAATCAATAAACGATACTATAAGACCATCTGAACTACTTTCCTAACCGACATAGCCTGTGTTGCTATGGTTACAGAGTGTTTGTTTATCAGACATGGATGATTCAAGTGAAAATAAATCAGAAAATCCTAACGTAACTGTGGTAGTAATACCTTCAACAAGAACAGTGTCTGCAATAAAACCAAAACGACACGATGACAAACAACAAGACATCAGGTAAAAGCCTTGGCTCACTTCTATTTAACATACAAGATCTAATTAAAGTGTTGTTTGGCTCACTAGCTGCATGTAAGGCATTATTCTATGTCATTTCTAGTAAATAACAAACAATCATTTAACATATATATTATTTATTTTCTGTCAAACGTAGTCACTAGAGGCTACATTTCACAGAAAATAAATAATATATATATATATATATAATATATGTAGTTCTAAGGCTATCAACAATGAATATAATCATTTAACATTAAACTATGTAAGTTTTTAAACTTTAATATACAGTTTAAGCGTACTCTAAAGGCAACAAATTAATTTGCCCCCCAGAGCCCCCCCTTCCGGTGCACCGGGAGCATGGTCAGAAATGAGATCAGCGCCCCCAAAAACCCCCGAGTACCGATTTTCACGGCTTTTCATCGATTTTTAGAGGTATCAAAAAATGATGCACTCTATGCACTGGCGATGCATTTCCGCTTTCTCCCGAAACTGGTCGTATGTAGACTTTGTTCCTGGTATTTTTCTGAACACGATGCAGAAAACTGCATCCAAATCGGAGCTGTAGGCATAAATGTATTTATTTTTCAATACTTTGTTTGCCTAAAATGTTTGCGTGTTTTCCATTTGGTTTGGGAAACAGAAAACAGTGTTTTTTGTTTGCTGAAACAAGTTAAAATGTTTCTCATTTGTTAGGCGAATGTTTGCTGGATGTTTCCAAACTGTTTGCAAACATTTTGAAAACATCCAGCAAACATCCGGCAAACAAATGAGAAACGCGAAAACAACTGGCAAACTGTTTGCAAACAATGTTTCTTGTTTCTTGTTTGCAAGTGTGGACTAGGCTTTAAGAACCATCAAACACAACTCTATATAATTTGTTTCACTGGATTATAGTTTCTCAATATTGATGTAACCATATTAATGTTTTTACTTTATGAAAGTCCCTTTATCTTTCTGAAACTGAATATTTAAAAAAAATAATAATATTACGTTATGAGAAACAAATTTTACATAGAAACATATTTATTTTGTATACGGAAATAACACAAGAAAAATATTTATGTGAAGACTCTTTGGAAAGCTGTTTACATTTGCAAGCTTAAGATGTGAATGATATATTAGTATATTCTAGTATGCATTAGTATTCATGAAAATGTCTGTTATACTTTTAGTTTAAAACTAATAAAGATGAAATAATATATATTATTTCATCACTAAAGTGGATGTTTATGGTGGGAGATCGTGGTTTAATGTGCGAATCAACGCCGAGTTATGAACGACAATTTGTATCATACTGCATTAGAATCACACGAACAAGTATCTAATTAACTAAATTACATTAATAATTTGTCTACAGATTTCAAACGCGATTTAACCGATGCTGCTCTTATTTGGGAAGCAGCTGAACCTCTTGAGATGTTCTAACTTTAAAGTACTGCAATGCATTACGTACAATACTTGTTCGTCATAGTACAATAAAATACGTTTAGGTCCTAGTACCATAAAAAAGTCAAGTACATTAAAGACACCAGTTTACAATGCAGTATGATAAAAACATTATTATCTTTACATTTAAAAAGATGGGTAAATACGTCTTCTCTTTTTTCGGAAAACCTGTTTGTGGAATCTGAGTATTGGCACACTATGTAGGCACAATAGCGTTTCATTACCACCAACTAGAACCTGAGATATTATAAAGCATAGGGAACTGTTGTATTCCCTTTATAGGCTTAGGTGCCTAAATAAAAACCCTCACGCAATATGCACATTAGTAGAGATTTTGAGAAAGAAACAAACAAAATTTTGCCCTACCATAATATACCAGTCATATCCCATTAGCTTGGAAGCGAGATTCGAACCAGGAATCTTCTGATGAGGAAGATGTATAATCAAAGTAATATTGAGTTAAACAAAAGTTTGTAGCCCTTAATGTTTTAAACTATAAAATATGTAATATTGTATTATATACCTGTTTTCCTCCTTCCTTTTCGTATATCTGACTTAATATCTAAAACTAAATATGTGCTATGTCTTTGATATGAAGAAATAAATATCACTTGAACTCATTTATCTGTTCTTCATAGAATGGGCGTGTTATATTTGCTTGTAAATGGTTAAACGGACCATTGTAACAAACTCATGAGCACGGATGTTTTTGATTTTGTATATTATATCTAAATGATTTTATGAAAGTCTGTATTTAAACATACAATTTCAATTTTATTATTTATTTGTTAGAATAAAAGACATTCGCATTTATGTAGTTTTTAAAATGTTTCGTAAATGAGCATCCATATCGAAGTTGACGAAAGGCAGTGTTGAAACTAGTTTGATTTTCCTAATACAATGATAAATTAAAAGCTTCGGCCATTAAAATTAAATGGCCTATTAAAAACTTCGAAATACTGCAACAACTTCGTAGGAATGATAAAACATAGTATGCTTACAAAATGGCAGCATTGTATATTAGTGCGCCCCCCCCCCCCCCCGCAACCATCTTTCAAAACAAAGATAAGCGGAGTTGGACCACAAATTAAACACTATAGTTTATTTTGATACTTATTTCAAACAACGGCTCTAACAAATGAACCTTAATTTTCTGTTTCATTAATTAAAGTTACATATTATGATTCATGATATATGTTTTATTATTACAAACACTTTTTCGACTGTTTGGATTCCCGTAGTTGTTTCAGTTGGTAAAGCGTTCATAATGCAAAATACGCAAGGTTCGAATCAACTGACGTAGTTATTTGCCATGGATTATTCAGCCAATACTTCATTATTACTCTGCAGAGGCTAAGTGGAACAATACACAATTTCTCCAAAAAGTAATCCTGATTGTTAAACGGCTGAGTCCTGAACTTGACAAGATAATTTGTGAAATAAATAAATAAAATCCTATTTAGTGAAAATAGACTCATCCTACGCTAATGTTAATACACCATTTATCCATTCAAATATAAAATGATAAATGGTAAGTAAATTGCGTGAAAACTATGCACATACTGCATAATATGTTATAATATTATGTCGATCTAGAAAATATAGTCTCACTTTAGTGTGTACAATGCTAAAATGTAAGATTATAAAGAGTTTTAAGAAATGTTATTTGTCCGTTTTCAATATATATTTGTTAATTTTTACATATTATTTCAATTGATTGAAGATTTTCAGTATTGGTTGAAACGAACAATTAGATTTTGCGAAAACACTTCCAAGCTTCCGTGTTTTCCATTAAGTTACATACTTCGAAACACTAACTTGTATTTCTATTTTTCATTGAAACTTTACTGAAAAAAAATTATAAAATGTATTTGAGAAAACCGGAAGATGTTGGCATGGGTAACCAGGTGTCTTAGTAATTGTATATTAAACATAAAAAAAGGAACATAGTGGTAAGTTAAGTTTTTATTACCTGGAAATACTCAAATTTGTATCGTTAAACTGAGATTCGTGCTCACATAATTGTTGATTTAAATGTTGCATGTTTCCGTAATAAAGCAACTTGAAATTGAACAGGTTCACGATCGACTGGGATATCCCAAGATTAACTTCACTATCTGATTTGATTAGAGCTCAAATCAATCTACAACATTATGAAGGAAAATTACAGGAACAAAAAGAAACATCGAGTAAAATGAGAGAAGAGTTAGATGACAGCTGGAGACGAATAACAGAGAAGAAAGAACATTTGAAATCTGTACACGTAGAGTTCGATAAACTAGTGAGTTTATTCTGTTTAAGTGGTTATATTATTTATTTATTGTTGTTGGTGTTGTATAGAAAGTGTTTTAAAGTGTAAGAAAATAACTAAAGTCTTTTTGTAAGAAAATAATATATAATTATTTCAAAAATTTAAAATATTACTATATTTTACATAAGTTATTATATTCAAGCCATTTTGTTGTTTACATGTAGTTATTCCTTTTCTCATTTTTTCACCAAATATATTTTCAAACACAAAACGTATTACATCAAGGATGTGTAGTTTTAACAGGTAAGTAACAACACTTGATGTTAATACTGTAGATAGAACGCCTGACTCGATGCTGCCATTCGACCACGCATGCGTTCTCCAAAGTCTTCCAGACTGGTTTTCCCGTAACTGCAGTCTTTTCTTGTATTTCTTACCATATTAAATTTCGTGTTGCTAGTCAAATAAAATTAGTAGCTATATTTCAAAATGCCGCCTAAGTCTTTGAATATTTGAATGAAAGCTAATTAATCTCAACAAGCTAATTAATTATTTCAAGTGTTTAGCAGTGATGTTGTAATTAATTTTAAAAATCTATCATTGTTTAAAAAAATATCATTAAATGTATGCAGGAAAATATAATTGAATTTTGCTTCCCTTTTACAAAGCCAAGTACCAAAATAATTTTTCTCGGCGGAACGGGTATTCGCGAGCCGATATTCGGCTCGTTAAGTTTGTTTGTTTCGTGCCCTAGTTTTCAACCAATTCTTGTGAAATTTAAGTCAATTTACTTCCAATATACTCTTCAAGAAACAGAAGGTCGTTATTATTAAAATACAATATTTTACAGCGACATCGTTGTTTGAAATTACGTAATGCATAAGGCTACGTTTACGAAGCCTCCCCTTTGTTTGTTTATTTGTTGGTTGCTTTTTGAGGTTTCAGTTTGTATTAAAAACGTTTTCATTGAATCTTAGCAGTAACCACATACATCTGTATCCTTTCTAAAATAGTCCTACTGTACTGCATATCTTAGTGTTAACAAATTTTCTTAGTGAAAGATGAGTAAAATAAGTACTTTACCACCCTGACACAAGCAATTTTGAATTATGGCTGAAATGTAATAAACGATGGCTGTGATAGTTTACCTAGTACAGTTAATAATATGTTTGAAAGTTGTAGCTTAAAATGAATTGCTGGTTACAATGATCAGGATCCTACTTATAATCATCCAAAAGTAAAATGTTTAAATTAAATATTTGTTGCAATAGACAGTTAACATTTTCAGGAAATACACAAAAACACTCAATTTTATGATAAAACTAAGATAATTAACCAAATACTATGATTTTAACAATTTATAATACCTTAAAATCAATAATCAAATAATTGTATGTAATGTAGTCATTGGATTTTTTTAGTTTTGAATAAAAATCAAAAGATTTGTTACAAAAAATGGGCTGTAGATTAGCTACACCTATTAAGAGAGTTGGCGTCCCGAGTAGAACAAACCACAGTTACTTACAACACATATTTACATATTAGGCTTAAATCATACATATTAAAACATTTACTTGTGAACTTTCACAATAATTGTGGAAGCTAGAGTTAAGAAAAAATGTACCCTTAATAATGATTTTTCGGTTTGTCGGCAGGTTTTAGGTCCGGTTGATAATTTATTGTGTTTGATTTGCTTTAATAGTTTAGATTATTGTTAACTAGTTTTAGGTTTAGTTGGTAATTTATTACATTGTGTTTAGTTTACTTTAATAGTTTAGATTCTTTTTACCTAGTTTTAAGTTTAGGTTTACGTATTTACCTCTACGCTTCAGTAGGATTAGACTACGATGGCCATTAGGGAGTTTCGCCTTTGACAAAACAAACAATACAAAATTGCATGCATATTTTTTTCCCGTTTAACCGCACTACGACATAAAGTAAATATAACTTTCTATATGGATGATCTCTAATAAAAATCTATAAATTAGCAATAATTTCACAGTAATATTTTTTTCTCTAAGTTCAAACCGGACTCTAAATTGGATTTGAGTTACATTAATGTTTTTCAACCATCAATGAATAATAATGACTATTATAACTTAACGGCTGTAACCAAATAAATGAGAATTTTTTATGAGTTAGACCAAGAAAACTATACTACCGTATCAATAAATTATACTGTATTTGTTTCAATAAACAATTAAAGTTTTGCTTATATTTAAATTTGTTATGTATGATTTTGGCTGTTGTTGGTGTTATTGTTGGAATTGCTGTTTACGTTAATGGTGTTGTAGCTTTTGTTGTCATCGTGGTCGTCATCACCGTAGTTGTCGTCGTCGTTGTTGTTATTATTATAAAGCTTAAAAAACTATTTTTCAGGGTAGCCAAGAAAAACAAGAAAGAACTAAAATGAGACATGTGAACGAGACGAGACTTGAAGAAAATTTAGAAAAACAAATTGAAAAAGTTAAAGAAGAAGTGCTGCATCTTCGAGCTAAGAATGAAAGCATGTTCAAGTATTATGAACAGTATAGTATGTTTCAGGTAATACTCTATAATGTATAATACTT